>JARPMJ010001925.1:32500-137381 GCA_033366665.1 Phoxinus dragarum
AGCCTAGTACTGAGCCTTGTGGTACTCCATACTGAACTTCTGATCGATAAGACATCTCTTCATTTACTGCTACAAACTAAATAGGGTTGAAAAAATAAGCAGATCTAGCAGCTTTTAAAGCCTCTCTGTAAGCAATCATGCTCTCTTTCCATGAAATCCGAAATACCTCTAGTTTTGTTTTCTTCCAGTTGCGCTCCATTTTTCTGGCTGCTCTCTTAAGGGCCTGAGTGTGCTCGTTGTGCCACGGCGTTGGACTATTTCCTTTCATCTTCTTTAAGCGTAAAGGAGCAATTGTGTCTAAAGTGCTGGAAAAGAGAGAGTTAAAAGTTTCTGTCGCAATATCGAGTTCTATCTGGGATGCTGAGATGATAAAACTGACCAGGAAGATTATTGATAAAGCAATCTTTAGTGGCAGAAGTGATGGGTCTAACATATTTATAACACGGAGTCGGCTTTGCAGCCTTGGCTAAATGTAATTTACACGAGACTAGATAGTGATCTGAGATTTCATCGTTCTGCTGCAGTATTTCAACGGCATCAACATCTATTCCATGTGATCGTATTAGATCTAGAGTATGATTACGGCAATGAGTCGGTCCTGACACGTGTTGTCTAACTCCAATTGAGTTTACAATGTCTTTAAATGCCAATCCCAATGCATCTTTTTCGTTATCTACATGAATATAAAAATCACCAACAATTAGGACTTATCTGCAGCCAATACTAACTCTGATAGAAAGTCTGCAAATTCTTTGATAAAGTCTGTATGGTGCCCTGGTGGCCTGTATACAGTAGCCAGCACAAATCTCAAACGTGATTTATCATTTACACTAGATATTGTTATATTAAGCACCAACACTTCAAAATAATTATATTTAGGGGCCAAGCACTGAAGGTGCGGGCACCTATTGTATCTGTTCCCGTTCTTATTCTTCTTTTTCTTTTTCTTTTTCTTTTTTTTCTTTTTCTTCCGACTGGGCGTCTATGGCAGCCTATAGAACCGTTTGCGGGAAACTTATACAAATTGGCACAGTGATAGAGGACAGCCTGAACTATCACCATAGCAAATTTGGAGTCTCCAACTCATTCCCTCTAGCGCCACCAGCTGTCCAAAGTTTCACTCATGTTTATGCTAATAACTTTTGAACCACAAGGGCTAGAAACAACATTCTTTTTTCCTCTGATTCCTGAGCTCACGACGATTCGACTGCACCCTATGACGTCATTTTCCGTCATAATAGTTTTCCCGCCATTTTGAATTTTCCGAAAAACCTACTTTTTCGAACTCCTCCTAGGCCGTTGCTCCGAATTTCACGAAAAATGAACCAGATCATCTCCAGACTATGACGACCAAAAGTTATGGAATTCAAGTTGATTCGAATTACCGTTCTCGAATACCGCGCAAATAAATTTTACGTAGCGCTTGCAAAAACAGACGTAAGGCCGTATCTCCACAACGCTTTATCGGATTCAGACCAAATTTGGTACATGTCGTCACAAGCATGACCTGAGGTTACTTGCTGCGTTTCGGCGCAGCGCCACCTACTGGTCCGGAGATATGAATAATTTATGTTTTTGCTTATAACTTCTGAACGGTTTGTCCACAAATCACAAAAGTGGTCTCGTTAGATTCAGGGCGTCGTGCTGAGTTGACTGATATTCAATTTTCCCATATCGGCCATTTTGGCTGTCGGCCATTTTGAATTATGTGCTAAAATGCTGTATTTTATGAACGCATGAACGTATCGTTACGAAACTCAGTATGGGTCATCAGTACAACGCCCTAAAAGTACTCAAAAATTTATGAGACAGCGCCACCTTTTGGTCAAAAGTTATAATGAAATTTCCAAAAATGCTAATAACTTTTGAATAAATTTGCCTATAGTAATGACACTGATCTCAATAGATTCCTTGGGTTATGCTGAAAACATAGATACCAATTTTGCCATAGTCAATCAAAGTTCCTGTCCGCCATCTTTATTTTCTTTTAAAAACTACTTTTTCGAACTCCTCCTAGACCGAACGTCCGATTTTCACCAAATCGGATCGTGTCATCTCCAGACTGTGCCGAGTAAAAGTTATGGATTTCGTGTCGATAGACAAAACCGTTTTCGTATACCGCAGTGGCAAAGTTGAGGCATGATGCCAAAATGACTATTCAGGCTTTATATCTGCAATGCCTTGACATATTGACACCAAACTTTGTATGTGTCATTGTCACTTCACTCTGACCACATCACATCAGTTTCGTAACTGCGCCACCTATTGGTCGAAAGTGATAATCATATTTTTAGTTATTGTATGTGATTTTTCAACCATTTTGCCAAAATTCATCTTCAAATGTCTTTAATTGCTCCTTGCTGCAGTGGGGTCTCACACTCCCAGCCACTTTGGCATGTCTTGTCGTCTTGCTTGCGCTTGGCCCGGTGATTGCTGCTTGCAGCTATATTTTAAACTTAGACTTCTTAGTAATTCTGAAAAAATTATTATAAATTACAGCAACACCTCCTCCTTTGCCTTTCAGACAAGGTTCATGTTTATAACCGTAATCTTGTGGGGTGGACTCATTTAAAGTAATGTAACTGTTTGGTTTTAGCCAGGTTTCTGTCAAACACAGCACATCTCTGTACTCATATCATTAACAATAAGTGCTTTTGAAGTAAGGGATCGAATATTCAGAAACCCGAGCTTTATCATTTGTATTATATCTATTTTTTATTTGTTGAACATCAATAAAATTTTTACCCATAGATGGGTTTGGAGGTTTTTGGCATTTCCTGATTCGGGGAACAGACACAGTCTCTATATGATGATATCTAGTTGAAAGAGTCTCTATGTGATGGGATTTATCTGACCTTGGTGACGTGAGGCCGCTAGCAGACGGTTGGTTAAGCCAGTCTGTCTGCTTCCTGACCTGAGGCCCAGATTGTCCCCCAGATTGTAGGGCTGTGCGATATTGAAGAAAAATGCGATATGCGATAACTCCTTAAATAATGCGATATTCGATATGCGATACGATAATGCTTAAAGTGTGTAAAAAAACTTTAATTATCTTTAAAATATATTTAAAATGATATAACCTACATGTGTTTCACATTATTTTTATGACAAGAAAACATCCTTATAACTTCTGAAAGTGAACATCAGTGTTTTACTGTAGCATAAGAAGTGTTATTTTAACATCAGTGTAAACCACAGGGCTTCAGGTTATCCTACATTAGGTTTATTTAATAAAAGATACTGAATCATAAAATATAAAAATAAAACATTGCTTAGTTTTCACTGTATGAATTAAATATATCCTGATAACTTATTAAAGCTAAAAAAAAACTTTGTCTTGTTCATGACCCCATTTATTGCAAGCTGTTGCGATATATACATTTGCGATATTTCGATAAATTCGATATATTGTGCAGCCCTACCAGATTGTCACGCTAGGCCAAAGAGATTGAGTGGACACTCAACTGAGACTGCTCTGCTCTCAGTAATTAAAGCTCTAAAACTGGCAAGAGCAGCTTCCAAGTCCTCAGTTCTCATCCTGCTGGATCTGTCTGCTGCCTTTGACACAGTTAACCACCAGATCCTCCTGTCAATCCTAAAAATGAAGGGCATCTCGGGAACTGCACTCCAGTGGTTCAAGTCTTATCTCTCGGGTAGGTCCTTTAGGGTGTCGTGGAGGGGTGAGGTGTCTAAGACCCAATATCTAGCCACTGGTGTGCCTCAGGGCTCAGTGCTTGGACCACTTCTCTTCTCCATCTACATGACATCACTAGGATCTGTGATTCTGAAACATGGCTTCTCCTACCACTGCTATGCTGACGACACACAGCTCTACCTCTCATTCCAGCCGGATGATCCGACGGTAGCCGCTCGCATCTCAGCCTGCCTGACAGACATTTCTGGCTGGATGAAGGACCACCACCTTCAACTAAACCATGCGAAGACAGAACTACTGGTAATCCCGGCTAACCCAGCACTTAATCGCAACTTCACCATTCAACTAGGCTCGTCATCCATAACTCCATCAAGATCAGCCAGGAACCTTGGAGTTGTAATTGATGACCAATTGAATTTCACAGACCACATCGCTAGCAATGCCCGGTCATGCAGATTTGCCTTGTACAACATCAGAAGGATCAGGCCTTTCCTATCAGAGCATGCTACACAACTCCTTGTTCAGGCGCTTGTTCTATCCAGACTGGACTATTGTAATGCTCTCCTGGCCGGTCTCCCAGCTTGCACTGTCAAACCTCTGCAACGGATCCAGATGCTGCAGCTAGAGTGGTCTTCAACGAGCCGAAGAGAGCACACGTCACTCCTCTTCTCACGAAATTTCACTGGTTGCCAGTTGCCGCTCGCATCAAATTCAAGTCACTGACGTTTGCCTACAGAACAACCACTGGCACTGCTCCCCTGTACCTGAACTCATTACTACAGACTTATGTGCCATCCAGAAACTTGCGCTCTGCAAGCGAACGGCGTCTGGTGATGCCATCTCAAAATCTCTCTCTCGGACCTTTACCATGACTGTTCCCTGCTGGTGGAATGATCTGCCTAACTCTGCTGAGTCCGTAGCCATTTTTAAAGGAACACTTCACCCATTTGCATTAGACTTTGTATCTTTAGAAACCCAGTCACAGTTTCGAATGGTCATGGTTTATTCCCTTATTTTCCCCTGAGATGGGAGAAATAAGGATTTAAGTGTTCCACTTCCTGCTTTTTATGACGCAAAAATCGTCAATTTGCGTCATAAAAAGCAGGAAGTCAAATTTCTTTGAATAAGGGTAAGACTACAAACACTAGCTCATCATTTATCCAGTAGAAGGCGCTGTTCTGCATGTTTTCAACCCGCCCATAGAGGGATCTCACTCACAGAATGTTCATATAGTGTCAGCCATTCTTTATTTGGAAGCTAAGCTAACAGTTTCTTATTCTGTGGAGAAAGCTGAGTAGTAGCGGTGACCATCCTCTTTTTCCCGGACATGTCCGGCCGTCGAGATCGTCCAAAATGTCCAGGATTCGGCTTTTGCTTTCTGCAGTCGCATTCATAGTTTACATGCACACCCTTTGTTTCAATCTAACTTAATTCATTCCGATTGGTGAATATGAATGTAGTGTTTACATGAACGCTAAACAAGTGATCGTTTGATGTGCGTTTTAACATTGCTAGGAAAATTCCCGCTCCTCCGTGAGAGATACGAGACCGGTGCGTCTCACAGGCGCCGGCACCACTCATCAGTAATCACACCACCGGGCTCGCATCGTTCTCCCGCGGCCATTAGTCTCGTTCCTGCTCGTCACAGTAAACATGAGGAATGGCGACTGAAGAACGCAAAAGCCGAATCCTGGACATTTTGGGCGACATCAAAATACTGGGCAGACTCACTAGTAGCATAGCCTTGTTGTTTACTGCGATCTCTTACCGGTAGGCGTGGCCTCCTAGGGCAGCGAAGCAAGTGCATTCTGGGAGTTGTTGTCTTTCATCCCCATAAGCCAAAAATACATTTTCTGGCTTTTCTAGAAGGCTCCAGATTCAAAAATAATTTCACATTTCTTCTACATAAATGACCCATTTTAAATACACATTCATCTTTCCAGAGGTGAAGTGTTCCTTTAAGAAACTGCTGAAGACGTATCTTTTTCGGCAGCACTTGATCCAGTAATACTAACTCTTTCTCCTCTATTCTATCTAAAAATAAATAAATAATGTACTACGTTAGATTGTACTGTGAATGGTCATAGCACTTACATACTGTTGTCCTACTGCTAGTTTAATTGATTCTATTGTTCTCATTTGTAAGTCGCTTTGGATAAAAGCGTCTGCTAAATGAATAAATGTAATTGTGTTTTAATTTAATTAAATAATCCACTCGACCACAATTGACCTTATCAAACTTTATTCAAAAGAAATACATTCAACAAGAGTCTTTTTGCGCCTGGATAGCAGGGGCTTCAAGTGGGTAAATACAAAGCACAGATAGTTCACTCAGCATAAAGTTAAGGAAAAAACATGATATCATTTAATTTAATTTGAATTCAGCACAAAATAATCGGAAACAAAAACATCATTTATAACATTTAAAATATCAATATTAAAAGTTCTAAGTCATATACATGAGATTAAATAAAAGAGGTCCTCACATTATTAATCACTTATAGTTTCATAGTCCTTTAACAATTGTCACATTTCAGTCAATTACTAATGTATGGATATTGATCATTTCAGTAAAACACGACTCAAGTTTAACTGACACAGAAGACCCTAGTTATTTTAATCCCATGTATATTAGACTTAAGGTAATAAACCAATTTTTAGATTTTGTTGTTGATACATGTTATTGATTTCCATTAATTGAATAAGCAAATCATCTCTAATCATGGTTTAATCATCTATCAATGTTGCATCGTAAGGATAACAACAGTGAGTTTTATATGTACTATGTATGTTTACAGTTTGCAATTACAAAGATCAATTCTTATTTATAATGTAATCAGATCACAGAAAGATATGAAAGGACAGCAGTCTATGCTATTGTTATAGGTGTGTACACAATCTCTTAAAAAGGCTGGGGTGACCTGAAGCTGCTCAGCTCTCATTTTTTCAATAATAAATTAGTAACATTTGTAAACTCCTCTATCCATTTATCCAACAGTTACTGTAAGTACATTTATGTAACAGTCCAGTCTTCATTTGATTTATCTTGCATATGTCTTTTGATTTTATCAGTTCTGACTCTATTGTATTTTTTTAAATAATTAGAAATAATTAATTGCCATTAATCATTGACATTAAATTTGTAAAATTTTGCACGTGTTTTGCTGCTAAAACAATTCTTAGACCCCACTTAGGAAAATTCTGAAGAAACTGAATGATTGGTTATAATTAAAGGCATGCTATCAGAAACAAGTTGAGAACAGATTAATCAAGAATTATTTTTTTGTGTGTGATTTTGTAGTTTTTTTTTTTTTTTTTTTTTTGGGAGGGAGGGGTGGGGTGGGGTGGGTTTGGTGGATGGGGAAGAGAATGACACCTCAGGGAAAAATGGAGGTTCATTCACCAATGTAGATGCAAATCTTTAGTTGCACCAGCATTTAAGATTTGCAGAGTAAGATTTGCAGAGACACTTTAAACTATTTAGTAGCCTATAATAAATGTGTATAGACTACAAATAGTTACACTATAATATTAGTAGTATATCTATTCTAATAGAAATATTTAGCCCAATCTGTAACCTATATAATCACTATATAGTTTACCATAATTCAGGTGTAGTTAATGATTTTTTTTTCTCAAATTGGCTTCTTGATCAATTAAGTAATTATTGTAATCTGCATGCTGATGTCATTGAGCAATGCTGGTGCAACTGCAATATGCTAGGCTGCCAGAGCAGTCATGCACATCTGCGCTTCAGCATCAAGGACAAAATCCCAGCCTGGAGAAAAAAAGTATAGAACAGTATTATATAAGAAACATGACAAAAGCATTAAACAGTTTCTATCCTTAATGAAACTAATTTGATTGCACTGATAAGCATGTTGTCACTTTGAGAAAATCAATGTATGCAATAAATGTGATTTGATTTGATGCCAGAAAAGATGACTGTACTATATACTGAATATAACACTGACCAAAAATGTAAAATAATGCTATATGGGTGAAAAGATTATAGTGAGGATGTGGATGGAGTGATAATGATTGATAATAGAAGATTAATGAGCCTACATTCCTATCAGCACTAGGGGGGTGTGTCACAATATATCACAGTGCAAAAATGCAAAAATAAATTGTGTAGTTCACCCGAAATATAAATTACTGTGTCAGTACTACATTAAACTATGTATGATGTTGAATAATGTATAATAATGCAATGGGGAATATTTGTGGGTCCTGATCATGTCAAATGTCTGATGTTACATGTAAAACGTGGCCTACATTATTTTAAATATATCTAGTCAGTGACAGCACAAGGATATTCGTCAAGTCACCTTCATTTATATAGCTCTTTTAACAGTATGAATTGTTTCAAAGCAGATTTACAGTGATAATAGAAATTATCGTAACAGAGAAGTTGCGAAGATCATTAGTCATTAACTTAGGGGCCGCTAACATGACACTGTTCTAACAGAAAACCCTTAACGCGCTCCGGCCGAACAAAAAGTGCCTGGTGTCTCGAGAACGCACTCCCTGAAATAGGTTTGAAGGTGCAAACGATTAATTAAGGATGTGTGCAGCACCTCAGATCGAGAAGTTACATTAGCTAAGAGTCTTAAGGATGCACCAAAATTTTGGCAACAGATCTGTTCAAACATTTTTAATGTAAATGGCGTGAGTTAGTTAATTAGTTAACCTTAAATTAGTTAAAAGAACAGGAAAACAAACATACCATCACAAACCTATAAGAAACCTGATAATCTGATAATTAGGTCTAGATAGAGAGCTCATATAGCCTACAGTTGATGAGAATACATGGTGATGAGAAACACACACACTCCAAAAAAATAAGGTGAATCTCAGGCAGAGGGTCTTTATTTTAAGATACCGTATTTTCCGGACTATAAGTCACTTTTTTCATAGTTTTGCTGGTCCTGCGACTTATAGTCAGATGCGACTTATATATCAAAATACGTGTTCAATACGGTGACAAGTCACGTGACAAAAGAACGAAGGACTCAAACCCGAAGACTCGAGAGATGAACTAATCCTTTCTCTTTCCGTTACTGACAGCATAGCCTCTATGGGACTGACAGGAAGAACGAAAGACTCGAGCCAAACCCGAATATTCGATAGATGAACTCAATGGATTCAGTGTTGTGAAATGAGATCGGGAGCTTGGTGAACTTGCTTACCGGTAACTTGTTGGACTCGCTGGCTAATGTTAATTTAGCCTATTCAGCCTCCCAGGTACAGTATAGGTTATTAATGCTATTGTGTAGGGTTTCCCGCAGAAAATGTGTTAGGTAAGGTGGTGGGGTGGGGTTTGTCAGAATTATAAAAAAAAAATTCTGTACCTAATACCTTCAAGTTAGCCTACGTGTCGCCACCATACACATCAGCATAAATGCTCCTGATAAATGATTTGTTATTAAAGCAGTAAATCGTTTCTATTTTGTTTTAGTTGTTCTTGTTGCTTTTCTGCAACAGATGAATAACAATAGTTTTTATATGTTTTATAACTTTTATTCATAGATATTTCTATTTAATTGTTTTATTCTCCTGCAGCCCGCACACACATTACCGCACTCATTACCGCTGAGTGCATTACCGCCCACGCTCGCACTCGGCCATCAAATCTAGTCCCGCGCCGCACGTCTCTAGATCACTGGCTCGGCCCGAGTATAGCGGCGGGAAATATCGGGCTCGGGCAGAGAATCTAAGCTCTAAACAGGACAGAGTAACACGGCGGATATCGCTCATATAATTTTTTTTGACGACGTAGTTAAAGGTAGGGTAGGTCAGAATTGTCTAAAGAACTTTTTTTCAAATTGCCTTAAACTGTCTTTATATACCAAAACATATTTAAAATGTAAGTACTCTCTATTTCAGAGTACTTGCATTTTAATTATGTATTGGTATATAAAGACAGTTTAAGGCAATTTGAAAAAAAGTTCTTTAGACAATTCTGACCTACCCTACCTTTAAGGCGACAGGCGTGTGTTGCTTAGGTGGCCGCCTTAGTTCCAAAGTGCTGCAGGAAACCCTGTGTTACGTTAACATGCCGGACACCTATTCAGCCTGTTGTTCTGTGTGCTATAGTGGAGCTGAATAACTTTCCTTTCCAGATTAAATGTCTGTTTTAGGTCTTGGATTTTGTGAAATAAATTTCTAAATAAATGCGACTTATATATGTTTTTTTCCTCTTCATGACGCATTTTTTGACTGATGCAACATATACTACGGAGCGACTTATAGTCTGGAAAATACAGTACTTTATAGTGAGAAATTACACTATATTAGAGCACATTACTTATGTTGAGTAAAATCCTGATAACCTTTACCATCATTACCTGTGTCTTTTCCTCCCTTGTTGACTGGTTCTTCTCCAAATTCTCCAAGATGGTCTTTTCCTCTTTTGTTGACTACTTGTTGGAATTTTCCTGGTTTTTGTTTAGAAAATGATTCGGAAAATGCTCTAAAAAAGAAAAGAGAAGGAATAAAAAGTTAATAGAATTTTATTCCTAGAACCTGTTACTTTCTCATACTTGGAAAAATATAAACAGACACATGAAGGATAGTTTTACTGTTTGCTGCATTTATTTTTGCTGCCGTTATTATCATAATGGTTAAGGCTGGAATAAACTACACAACTTTTCAAATTGGGAACAAATTTTCAAACACTAGGCATCCTACTCTTGCCAACTTTTCAGACTTCAAGTCATTCTAAACTCAATAAACATGCCCCTCTTTGCTAAGAGATGCATGAAAAATAAAAACAATGTGTCTTCTAAAATTAGTTTGACATGTTTGACATCCTCCAATTGGGTGGAATCAGTTTGAAGATAGAAAATTGGTGTCAGTGCCAAGGGTCCACAGCGATACTGCAGGGGGTCCCCAATTAATGTTTCATAACTACTCGGTTACTATCGTAACCTCAGTTCCCTGAGAGTAGTGAACGAGTATTACGTAGCTATACGCAGTGGGGAAACTCCTTTTCCTTGATTTACTGAAGCCTATAATGTAAAACTCATTTTTCAGCTGCACAGCTAGCACAGTGGGTGTCTGGCTCACTCATTGGCTGTGCTGCGGCAACTGCACATCCAATGGTGCTGGCGCTTCTGACGTGTGTGCCAATGAGCTATCATCACGATATATCATGTCAGAGCCCACCAAGGCCGCTATTAGTCCCCGAAAAAACGGCATTTTAGCAGGTTTAAACGACTGAAGCGACAACTTGCCAGGTTACTATAGTGCGGCCGGCTATGCAATCAGGGAACCTACTCTCAGGGAACTGAGGTTACGATAGTAACCGAGTAGTTCCCTTTCGAACAGTCACTTCGTATTGCGTAGCTATACGCAGTGGGGACGCCATGCAAAACGCTGCACTATAAGTAGCTGGTTGCCTGCTGCAGCTCAGGACCCCTGAGCTCACAGAACAAGCCAGAACCCAAGTACATATAATGACCAGACCGGACACCATCGGGTCTAGTAATATATGTATATGTCAGAACTTAACCAACATAATGTACCAATAGGACCGGACACTGTCGGGTCTATCAGTATGGGGAAAATATAACCGGCCAAAGGCGGGTTTTATAATAACTGTATATGTGATTGTGCACAGTGACATCATTTGTAGACAAGACCAGACACCGTCAGGCCTTAATCATACCGAAAATACCTTCGCCTGTAGGGAAGGTACCTTCATATTATAAAAGTTCATAAATGTGGAAGGCTAGGACCAGCCGGCTGTATCACAAATATCCTGAATGGGAACCCCAGAGGACCAAGCCCATGACGAGGCCATGCCTCTAGTCGAATGAGCCTTGATACCTATAGGGCAAACCTGACCTACTGATGTATATGCCATAGATATGGCATCTACTGTCCATCTAGACAGTCTTTGCTTAGTGACTGGATAACCCTTAGATCGGCCACCAAAGCAGACAAAGAGCTGTTCTGATTGTCTGAAAAATGCAGAATGCTCCAGATAGATTCCCCTGTGCTCAGTGGTGTAGTCTAGTTTTTTGTAGTGAGTATACTGTGACCCCCCCCCCGGCCTAACCCGTCTCATCACCCCATAAGCACCACCACACTCACTAATGCATACAGTAGCAACGACATGTAATTGAGAGCATTATGAGACTAAGTGTTATCAACATGTCAATTTATTATAAGCAACACAAGACTTTAACAGCCAATGACATTTACAGCTGAGGAGACTGGACTGATTTTCTACTGTTTAGTGTTAATCACCATTTAACTTAACAGTCAAGAGCTACATTTAGCCTTAGATGTTATATGAATATGGTCCCTGAAGCACAGGTTTTATCAGCTGACAATAATAATAATAATAATAAGAAAAAACATTATAGGCACAAATACAAATTTACTTTTAGAAATGGTGTTTTTGAAAGAAATGGTGTTATTGTTTTGGCAAGTTTACTGTTTAAATTAAAACATGAAAATTTGAAAAATATTCCTTTTTAAAATAAGTTTTAATAGATTATATTATTATTATTATTATTTTACAGTACATTTTATTGTGCAATTTCTTTCATAATTTCTTTGAGTTTATAACAAACTTTTATTTTGACAGGTTGTCGTAAGACATTACAGTTTCTGTGTGTGTATGATACGAATGAATGACGATAGTTTTATCAAATGAAATGGTGAAATTCTCATGAAGTGACTCTCAGCTCTGTGATGAAGTTCACATGTGTACCTACATCATGTCCTCATAGCTACAGTGAAGCGCTGAAAACACCACGAGCGCGAAGTCACGCTTGCTTCAGTGTGTGTGTGTGTGTGTGTGTGTGTGTGTGTGTGTGTGTAGTAGAGCATACATTGAGCGCTCATTCCCAGAGACGCGTTGAACAACTACAGTCTCTTTGAGAATTTAATATTCACAGACACTAGTCGAGATTTGATTAATTGTACAACCCTACTTTTGATTTATTCATTCAAAAAATGACCAAATTCCATGACGTTCTGCTTTATACAGTTGTGAGTGGATTCCGCGATTTGATCTGTGTCCAATGCAAACACAGAAGCGGTGAATTTATGAATGAAAGTGTGAAAGTTCTGTCTCAAAACGAAGTTGTTACGTATCCTCACGCTTTTTTTAGTGGGTATACGGAAATACTTGGCATTTCCTAGTGGGTATACGGTGTATACCTGCGTATCACGTAGACTACACCACTGCCTGTGCTCTGACAGGGCAGAGCAGATTAACCTCCTCATCCTCAGCAGAAGGGGGAGGGGCTAATAACGTGATAACCTGTGCTCTAAACGGCGTTGAGAGCACAATGGGGTACATAGCCCATGTCTGGGTTTGAGGTTGACCTTGGAGTCCTCCAATCTAAACTCCAAACATGTGAAGGGCTCACAGAGAGGGCCTGCAGATCTCCCACTCGCTTGATAGATGCCAGTGCCATCAGGAGAGCAGTCTTTAGCAAAAGAGGTTTAAGATCAACCGACTGGAGCGGTTCAAAAGGTGGACTTTTCAGGGCCCTAAGGACCGTGGAGAGGTCCCAAGACGGCACAGATGGAGGTCTGGAGGGGTTCATCCTCCTAGCTCCTTTTAGAAACCGTACCACCAGGTCGTTTCTTCCTAGTGATTGGCCAGCCACTGGAGCATGATGAGCTACAATGGCTGCCACATACACTTTGAGCGTGGACGGGGAACGGCCCGCGTCCAACAGCTCTTGCAGGAAGGAGAGTATCACAGATACCTCACATGACCCTGGATCAAAGAGTTTTTTCGAGCACCAGCTGGAAAACCCCGACCACTTCTGAGCATTAAGATGCCTGGTAGACGGGGCCCTAGCCTCAGTGATAGTGTTCAAGACCTTCTCAGTACCTGTTTGGGGCCAGACATGGAGGGCCCATAAGTCGGGTCACGGATGCCATATCGTCCCGTTGGCCTGTGTGAGGAGGGTCTTTCCTCAGCAGGACAGGCCAGGGAATTCTGGACAGAATTATTCTGTCCGATAACTGAACCAGCTCTGGAAACCACGGCCTGGATTCCCAGAGGGGGGCCACTAGGAGGACTGGGCATCCGCTCTCCCTGACCCGTTCTATGACCTGGGGAATCATTGAAACAGGGGGAAATGCATAAAGGGGGTGGCTGGGCCAGAGATGGGCCAGCGCGTCCCTGTTCTTCGAGAAGAACACTGCGCAGTGGGTGTTGGTTCTCGAGGCGAAAAGGTCGACTTTGGCCTCGCCGAACACACTCCATATCAGACTGACCGTCTGTGAGTTCAGGGACCACTCGCCTAGGGGAGTGTTGCCCCGTGAGAGCATATCCGCACCCAGATTCTGAATGCCAGGGATATGCGCTGCTCTCAGAACTCAGATTGGTCTGTGCACACAAGAGGAGGTCTCTTGCTATGCCATACAGGTTGCCCGACCTGGCGATTCATGTAGGCCACCACTGAGGCAACAAAATCCCTCAGTATTCAGTGAGTAAAATATAAACTGATACTTAGCCTCTAACACAAGCACACTGGCGAGTATTTATTAGGCAATGGCTAATGATAGACATTATTTAGTCGCCCAGAGTGAAGATTTAGTCGCATGTGTGAGTGATTTACTCGCATTGTAGATGGCTGCCATATAAATGTGTTATTCACTACTGTAAAGCGACGTGACTGGCTGATGGTTTCCTAGCGACTAATTGATAATCAAATATGTGTTGATTATTTTCACTGTCGATAATAAGCGATTTCATCGATTAGTTGTTGTAGCCCTGGTTGTTTGCATCATATGGCCATATTTTATGCAAATATAACCTAATGTTTCATTTGAAACATTGCCAAAACATTAGTAATAATAAGAATATTGTTAAACCATAATGATTAATACTTACTTTATTTTCTCAGCCTCAGTACGGCTGTAAAAAAAAAAAAAGCAAATGAGTTTCCACACACTAGTATAAAATAACACAAACTGTGACATTCAGAAGAAACTTCAGTGTTTCAATTCAGCATTCCACAAAATCACACAGAACTTCCTTCCTGCCACAAACACCTGGACTGCGTTCAGCCCCGACAAAAAGTTGCAAAACGTTTTAAACTGAACGGTGGTGAATGTAATAGAGATATTAAAGTATCCTAATGCACAATCTAGGTTCTATTGTTTAAACATGCATTGAGGAGAATATGGTAATGTTCTTCTCCTCATCTTGATCACAACACATTTGCCTCCAGAAATACAAAACAAACTAAACATGAAATCATTATTATTATTATAAACATGTTTTCCACTGGACACCGATCAACACCTACTTCTTCATCATTGCTTCATTTGCTCCAACACTGGCACATTTATGGACAGACAGAAGAACTACAAGATCACTCACTAAAAATAACATTGCCTTCCAATGGATCCAAATGTTAGGAAAGTGGCTGTTTATTTTCATCTATGTGAATGTCTCACTATGGATTACATGTTTGTTTGGTTATTTCACTGTGGATTATCTTTTTAAAAAAGGTTTACCATTTAGCTTTGACTATATTCACAGTATACGTAGAATGACCATGTAAATGACGTGTAAATACATTTAAGATGCTTCTAAATTTGGGGATTATTATAAAATGTGGATAATTATGCAAGTTACTAAACACTGCTGTGTTTTCAATCTAAGTGATAAACGAGTTAGGTCAAAAGTAATCTAAATTTAAAAAGTATTCAGAATACATTACCTAAAATGAGTAATCTAGTTTATGTTACTAACTACAATTTTCGTCATGTAATTTATAAACAGTAACAGACTACATTTAGCAAATAATCTGGCCAGCATTAACCGCAACATGCAGGTAAATTCTAATGCCTAATCTGTCACGGTGCGGGTTGTTCCTTGTTGTTGTCTGTCATGTGATTCCTTGTTTGCCATGTGTCTTGTTAATTGTCTGATCATTGTTCCCAGGTGTTTCTGATTAGCCACGCCCCCTTGTTATCTTGTTAGTCTTGTTTGTCTGTGTATTTATAGCCTTTGTGTTTCACTTGTTACTTGGTCAGTTGTTGTACATGTATGGTTGCTGCTAGTTTGGTCCTGCTCGTGGTTTTGTTTCTTTGTCGCTCGTGTTCCTTATTGTTTTGTTCTATGTGTGATTTCATTAAAACCCTGCGGATAGATCCTTGCCTTCGCCTGCTTTCTCCAGCACATAACAGAACAACTGACCACTATGGATCTAGCAGGTACTATCCGGAACCCACTGAGCAAACTTTGTTCAATTTATCAATTAGATCGCAGCATTGAAAATTATGTGGAAGAGTTCCTTTTTTATAGTCACCTCATTCCTGGTGATGATGCTATGCTAAAGGACTGTTTCTGGAGTGGACTAGAACAGGATATTAGCTTCAATTTACCAGAGGAAGAGCCTAGCTGGACCCTGGCACAGTATATTGACTTTGTTCTGCAGTTTTGTGGATCCCCCTTCACTGTAGGGGAGGTGGAGAAGGATGTTGTCAGTCTTGCCGAGCCAGAGCCAGAGCTTTGCGTCAGCCCTGCCGAGCCTACGCTCCGCGTCAGCGTCAGCCCAGCCGATCCAGAGACTGTTCACGTAATTTCTGCCAATCCAGAGACTGTTCACGTCACTTTTGCCAATCCAGAGACTGTTCACGTCACTTCCGCCGAGCCAGTGTCTGCGCACAAGATGGCCGCCGCCGAGCCAGTGTCTGCGCACAAGATGGCCGCCGCCGAGCCAGTGTCTGCGCACAAGATGGCCGCCGCCGAGCCAGTGTCTGCGCACAAGATGGCCGCCTGAAGGGTCGTCTCCTCCCTGGCCGCCTGAAGGGTCGTCTCCTCCCTGGCCGCCTGAAGGGTCGTCTCCTCCCTGGCCGCCTGAAGGGTCGTCTCCTCCCTGGCCGCCTGAAGGGTCGTCTCCTCCCTGGCCGCCTGAAGGGTCGTCTCCTCCCTGGCCGCCTGAAGGGTCGCCTGCGCTGCCTGCTCCGCCTGAAGGGTCGCCTGCGCTGCCTGCTCCGCCTGAAGGGTCGCCTGCTCCGCCTGAAGGGTCGCCTGCTCCGCCTGAAGTGTCGCCTGCTCCGCCTGAAGGGTCGCCTGCTCCGCCTGAAGGGTCGCCTGCTCCGCCTGAAGGGTCGCCTGCTCCGCCTGAAGGGTCGCCTGCTCCGCCTGAAGGGTCGCCTGCTCCGCCTGAAGGGTCGCCTGCTCCGCCTGAAGGGTCGCCTGCTCCGCCTGAAGGGTCGCCTGCTCCGCCTGAAGGGTCGCCTGCTCCGCCTGAAGGGTCGCCTGCTCCGCCTGAAGGGGTCGCCTGCTCCGCCTGAAGGGTCGCCTGCTCCGCCTGAAGGGTCGCCTGCTCCGCCTGAAGGGTCGCCTGCTCCGCCTGAAGGGTCGCCTGCTCCGCCTGAAGGGTCGCCTGCTCCGCCTGAAGGGTCGCCTGCTCCGCCTGAAGGGTCGCCTGCTCCGCCTGAAGGGTCGCCTGCTCCGCCTGAAGGGTCGCCTGCTCCGCCTGAAGGGTCGCCTGCTCCGCCTGAAGGGTCGCCTGCTCCGCCTGAAGGGTCGCCTGCTCCGCCTGAAGGGTCGCCTGCTCCGCCTGAAGGGTCGCCTGCTCCGCCTGAAGGGTCGCCTGCTCCGCCTGAAGGGTCGCCTGCTCCGCCTGAAGGGTCGCCTGCTCCGCCTGAAGGGTCGCCTGCTCCGCCTGAAGGGTCGCCTGCTCCGCCTGAAGGGTCGCCTGCTCCGCCTGAAGGGTCGCCTGCTCCGCCTGAAGGGTCGCCTGCTCCGCCTGAAGGGTCGCCTGCTCCGCCTGAAGGGTCGCCTGCTCCGCCTGAAGGGTCGCCTGCTCCGCCTGAAGGGTCGCCTGCTCCGCCTGAAGGGTCGCCTGCTCCGCCTGAAGGGTCGCCTGCTCCGCCTGAAGGGTCGCCTGCTCCGCCTGAAGGGTCGCCTGCTCCGCCTGAAGGGTCGCCTGCTCCGCCTGAAGGGTCGCCTGCTCCGCCTGAAGGGTCGCCTGCTCCGCCTGAAGGGTCGCCTGCTCCGCCTGAAGGGTCGCCTGCTCCGCCTGAAGGGTCGCCTGCTCCGCCTGAAGGGTCGCCTGCTCCGCCTGAAGGGTCGCCTGCTCCGCCTGAAGGGTCGCCTGCTCCGCCTGAAGGGTCGCCTGCTCCGCCTGAAGGGTCGCCTGCTCCGCCTGAAGGGTCGCCTGCTCCGCCTGAAGGGTCGCCTGCTCCGCCTGAAGGGTCGCCTGCTCCGCCTGAAGGGTCGCCTGCTCCGCCTGAAGGGTCGCCTGCTCCGCCTGAAGGGTCGCCTGCTCCGCCTGAAGGGTCGCCTGCTCCGCCTGAAGGGTCGCCAGATGGACTGTCGTCTCCGCCCTGGCCGCCAGATGGACTGTCGTCTCCGCCCTGGCCGCCAGATGGACTGTCGTCTCCGCCGTGGCCGCCCGAGGGGTCTTCCCCGCCGTGGTCACGCCCACGTCCTGCTCCGCCCTGGGCGCCTGTACAGCCTCAATCTCCAGGCCCTCTTCCGCTCCACAGGCCTGGCCCTCCATCCCTCCCCCCGAGTCCGCCTCCGCTTCACCGCCCACCTGAACTTTCATGTTTTGTTTTAGTTGTCTTTGTTTTTTTTCCCCTTATGGGCGTCAGGAGCCGCCCATAGGGGAGGGGCTATGTCACGGTGCGGGTTGTTCCTTGTTGTTGTCTGTCATGTGATTCCTTGTTTGCCATGTGTCTTGTTAATTGTCTGATCATTGTTCCCAGGTGTTTCTGATTAGCCACGCCCCCTTGTTATCTTGTTAGTCTTGTTTGCCTGTGTATTTATAGCCCTTGTGATTAACACAAGAGTTTCTTTTCAAGGGCATCTCTGTAAATAAATAAAGTAGATTCTGATAAAAATGTGAGTGGTTTATCGTCGATCACAGGAAGCAGGAACTGGCGATATCACGATACCGATCTATTTGAAGCCTTATTTTTATCATGTAGAATTAGAAATGCTCCAGGTTTTACAGGCATTAACTCAGTACACACCTTATTAATAACACATAGCTTACACAAGCAGAAAAATGTGTCCTCAAAACACTCAACGTTTTACATTGAATGTTTTTAATATCACCATCTTACTGCATGAAGCCACGTTAAGCGTTTCCTTTATGATAGGCTCTATGGGAGGAAAAGCTTAATATGTACAGACGTTTTTTCTCATTTCAAGAGACAAGAGCCTAATATGAACACGACGCACAAGTTTTACGTTTTTTTTCTCATTTCTCACGTTAAAGCCTGTTAATAAAGAAAATGCTTTCATCGATTAGTTGGTAGCCCTCCTAGTTTGCATCATATTGCCATATTTTAAGCATATATAATGTTTCATTTTAAACATTGCCAAAACATAGTAATAAGAATACTGTTAAACCATAATGATTAATACTTACTTGATTTCCTCATCCTCAGCACGGCTGTAAAGAATAAACAAGTAAATGAGTTTTCACACACTATAAAAATAACATTAAGAAGTTGTTTCAGGGTTTCAATACATGGACGACCATTGAATGTAACTGTTGAAAATGAAAACCTGAATCATGAATAAATTATAAAAATATCAAAAGCAAATTATTTGCATTACAAGCAAAATATCTGCCTCAAACAGCGCTGAAAGAAAAGAGATTTGATTTAATACAGAATATCTCTGTTGTTCCAGATAAAATAATTATGAGGAGAAAAGTTTTTACATTATAATTGCAAAGAAATACAAAATTAAGAGCACCAAATTTGGAGAAAATGTAAGGAAGAATAAAGTTCCAGATAGAGGTCGGATTTTGGTATATTATTGGTAAGTATTTGGCCCAATTAATTGTAAATGTATTATTAAACGTACAGAAATGTAGCATTTTGAGACCATAGGCATTTAAAACAACTGAATTCTCGATATGATGTTTGCCATTTTCCCATTGAAATGAAATAACATTTTGCCAATACTTTTGAGAGTGTTGTTATCAGCATGGAGCGATTGAGCAGTGAAAGTCTGGAAATATTCTTCTCCTCATGACAAATCTCTCTGCAGACATGGATTACATTTCTGTGCGTTTCCTCGATAATTGGGGAAAAGTTAAATGAACATCTATCTTTTAGATTTTCACATACAGAAATAACTAAATAAGATATCTTATCTTTAATTTGAATATTATTTATTGTAGATACGTTGCGTTCTTTAACTGAAAGAAGTTAAAAAGATCTGAAGCTTCAGAAAAGTTCATCAAAGTTATTATTGCCAAGCATTACTGTCTGAACCCCTGGTGGCCATGGTTTTATCACTTATTAGGCCAGTACCATTCTCACTCCCAAGGCATCTGATAAAGATCATGAACATTATGCCCACATAATATCATGTCATGATGACAAAATTGAACAGGCTGATAGTTAATTGTGAACACAGGACATTTATCTGTCTTTGAGTGATCAACTCCTCTCAGAATAAAGCACATTTACACAAGAAGAGTCAGTCCAGCAGAGCTTGCTTATCATTACTTCTTCATCATCATCATCATCATCATCATCATTACTTCATCATCATCTTCATCATCATCATCATCATCCCCTACACAGGGTTTGAGGAAAACACACTAAAAGACACTGTTCTTCACTCTTTGTGAGTCAGGGAAGAAAATCATTCATTTGGAAACACTTACAGTTTCTCTCGGGAGATATTGTTCAAGCTGGAAAAACAAACATGAATCATGAATGAATGATAAACCATCATAAAGTCAAACATGATCATCATTCAGAGTTTCGGTAGAAGCACCAACAGCTTAAAGTCAGAACATCATAATCTAACAACAAAACCTGAATAAAATAATCTCCAGAAAGACAAAACAATCTAAACATGAACATTATTATTATTATAAACATGTGATTCACATCTGAGTGACGAATCCAGAGCAAAAAACAGTAAATGAGTTTCCACACTCTTCTTCTGCTGGTAAAGAATAACACACAAACTGAGACATTCAGAAGAAACTTCAGTGTTTCAATACATGAATCTTGAAAGAGTGGAAACACAAGACTGAAGAATGAAGACTGATC
This sequence comes from Phoxinus dragarum, assembly GCA_033366665.1. NCBI lineage: Eukaryota > Metazoa > Chordata > Actinopteri > Cypriniformes > Leuciscidae > Phoxinus > Phoxinus dragarum. The sequence goes on from JARPMJ010001925.1 coordinate 53,181, forward strand.
TAATACTCTTTATGCTTTTTTATGAAATATGCTTTCTTCAGATATCCTGATCTCTCGTCTGAGCAGCTGAGTGTGATTTTGTGGAGTAGGAACGTTCCTGATCATCATCATCCTCTTCCTCCTCATCATCATCATCATCATCCTCCTCATCATCATCATCCTCCTCCTCATCATCATCCTCCTCCTCATCATCATCATCCTCTTCCTCCTCATCTTCCTCCTCCTCCTCATCATCATCATCATCATCATCCTCCTCCTCCTCCTCCTCATCTATCATCATCCTCATCCTCATCATCATCCTCCTCCTCCTCCTCCTCAGGATTGCAGGAACAGGGGAAACGGGCTTCAGCGGTTCGTCTCAGGTTTTCAACAACATTCTCATCAATGGATCATTTCATCTTCATTGATGCTCAGGATCAGGGCCAGGATTCTCTCACAGGAATGATGATCCTCAAACACGTGTTACTCCACAAAATCACACCGAGCGTCCTTCCAGCCACAAACACCAGGACTTACACACATTTATTTCTGCAGATCAAACTTCACACAGCAATAAATGGACTTTCTTTAATTCAATCCTAAGTTTTGCCTGGTGTTGGTGGTTGCTGCTGCTCGACTGTAATTTCATTGAACTACTTTGAGTTTCATGTTTCAACCAAAGAGAGAACAACAGAGTCAAGAAAGAAAATCATTAAAGAACAAATACTTACACGAACAGACTCTTCAAGGAACTGTTGAAAAAAAAACATGAACCATCATTAGAACATGATTATCATGAACATGTAAGAGTCGATTCACATCTGAGTTACAATCCAGAGGAAAAAAGAGAGAAAGACAGAAAACACACTAAAGAATCTGAACAACTGTCAGAAATATAAAGACTAACAACTGCTTTTTACTGGACAAACTACAACTGACAGAAAGAGAAACACAGACAAACATCTGACAGTCTGTTTAAACATGATCATGTGCTCATTTAGATCATTAACTGATAGTTATATGTTAGATGTTTCACTATTAGTTAGTTTTTAAACTAAAAAATGTATGTTTAATTAATAATCAGCAATAAATAAAATACTAATAAAAGACTGTAGGAACTGACATTCAGTTATTTTATGTTTTTTAATAAACCTGCCAAGCAATATCAGTTTTATTCTGGAGATCCGCTAAAAGACAGTTATTCACATCATGTTCTCTCTATTCAAATATGAATGAGTGTAAATATCATCATAACTAAAAGTTAACTCTATTAAAAAAAACTGTTTCTATGCTTTCACTATTATTTTCCTCCCTGTTCTAACCTGTACTCATGACAATGTGTGAATCTTGGTATTGTCAGCACTGCTTGTGTTATTGCCTCCTCAGAATGAAATGCTGGTTGTATTCCCTTGTTTTTAATTCACTTTGAATAAAAGTGTCTGCTAAATAACTGAGTAAATGTAAATGTAATGCATCTAAAGGACAGAAGCACATCAGGTCAGATAAAACTGATGTAATTCAGATCCGAGGAAATGAGAATAAAGCTCAACAGTGATGCTCACTTCTCAACACGTCTTGGTTAAGTGTTTTGATTAGGCGTAACCTAATCACGTGTTTGTTAACGATATTGATTGTCAGCGGTTCAATATTCATAAACAAGGATTTGTAAACATTTGTGCATCAACAAACAAGTTATTCATAAATAAATCATTCAATATTGAAATTTCAGTGTCTGTAAATGTAAGCTAAAGTACATGTGGTAAAACATCTCTGTTACAAACGTAACCTAGGTTCCCTGAGAGTTGCAATTTCAGTTGAAGGAGCTTCACAAACCTCAACATCTGTTTCGATTTGATTTAGTTTTTACAGTGTCAATATAAACATTGCAGTCGTGAGGTGTTTGGTCGAAAGAAGGGCTGCAACTACGATTATATCGATTAATCTGTCGATAATTTTTTTGATTAATCGAATGGAATAACGTGTCAGAGGTATTAAACAACACACACATCTGTCAAAGCACGACAGGAAAAGACGCAGTAAACGCTCATGCTTTAGTTTGAAGCGCTTATTAATATAAAGCATTCTCATGTATTGGGACAGCTTGGATGATGTACATTTCCTGCAGCAGCTCACTCTGTGTCCTCCGCTATTTTCCATATGCATTTTGTCCATATAAATGTGTTATTCACTTCTGTAAAGCGATGTGACTGGCTGATGGTTTCCGAGCACAGCGCATAGACGCGACTAATCGATAATCAAATTCGTTCTCGATTATTTTCATTATCGATAATAATCGATTTCATCGATTAGTTGTTTCAGCCCTATAGTTTGCATGCATATAACTTAATGTTTCCATTTTAACATTGCCAAAACATTAGTAATAAGAATATTGTTAAACCAGATTAATACTTACTTGATTATCTCAGCCTTATACTTCCTGTAAAGAAAAAAATAAATAAATGAGTTTTTCACACACAAGTTTAAAATAACACACAAACTGTGACATTCAGAAGAAACTTCAGTGTTTCAAAGTGTCTGCTAAATAACTGAGTAAATGTAAATGTAATACATCTAAAGGATGGAAGCACATCAGGTCAGATAAAACTGATTTAATTCAGATCCGAGGAAATTAGAATAAATAAATTATAGCTAATTGGGACTGAGTCTGTTATGGAAGTAAAATAATGACAAATGTTTTTGAAACAAAAAAGCCTGTTGAATTGCACTACTTGAAAGAATATGCATTGCATTAACCCTGCTTGCATTTTTATGCATTGTATTTTCAGGGCTTGCATTGCTACGGGCTGAAATTAAACATGGTTGTATATTTAAGCTGTGAATATTTCAATCCAAAACATTTCACACACGTTTTAATTATTAAAAATGCAATAACCCATATTATTTTATTTTCGCTTCCACAAATTCACCAAGCAGTAAGTATTTGTGATAATATAACTCTGAAGCGCCTTTGGAGACGAGTTATGGTAGAGAAATGCACATTTAATTCATGGGCAACAGCTCTGGGCACATTCCTGCAATCAGCATGAATGAATGTGTTTGGGATGCTCTGGATCGGCATATACAACAGCATGTTCCAGGTCCTGCCAACTTCAAACAAAATCACATTTTAGAGTGGTCTTTTATTGTGGCCAGCCTAAGGCACACCTGTGCAATAATCATGCTGTCTAATCAGCATCTTGATAAACCACACCTGTGAGGTGGATGGATTATCTCGGCAAAGGAGAAGTGCTCACTAACACAGATTTAGACAGATTTGTGTACATAGAAAAAAATTCAGGCTCATGAAAAATGAGGGCAAAAACAAAAGTGTTGTTTTTTATAATTTTGTTCAGTGTGTAATATATATATATATATATATATGTATGTATATGAGGGTGTATATTGTGACGTTTCAGTGAGTAACTCGTTATTTCTGAGTTGTAGGTGTAACCCAGGTTAAAATCTGTCAATATATATATTAAATGTTTGTATATTGGTCTCCGTCCCTTTAATTTTCCTGTGCGGAGTACGTGCCCTGCGACCTCTGCGTAACCCCAGTCACGTGACTGTGCTTAGCCAATCGCGCATTTGAGCACGAGTGTTTAAAGGTGAACTAAGTAACTTTTTTACCTTAACTGATCAACTTCGGAGTCACTGGAATGGTTATATTACTTATTTTGGGTTGAATGGTGGTGGTTTTCGCACCCCCCTGGTGCCCGTGAGCGGAAAAAACAGCGTTTTGCAACTTTGGGCCGGTGGCCCGCCGGCCCTCTTCGTCTGGAAGTATCGTGTGATCCCAAGTCTCGCGAGGTAAAGAATTGCTTTACTGCAAAAAGAAATCTGCTATAATGCTGTCATTATTGCGCTCCCTCACGCTGTTGGAACCCGAATGAAGACGACGTTACAAAGAGTTTCCCATCTGCTTTGATGTCGTTGATCTACTAAGCCTCTAGTGTCTGAGAATAGCCAGCGAGTTTTTAACAGTTGTTGTCAAATATCTATTCCGAAGCTGCGGGGGGGACCTCTAGAGAGAAACCTCCGAGCAAAACGCGAGGATACAACAAAGAAATCCCGATCTTACTGAGGGCTGCTTTAACTGGACTACGGCGTTTTCCTCATTCAGAGGTGTTGTGTGGAAGTCGATCGACAGCTGTGGACAGGTTTGTGTCTTACAAACTATTCCCTCTTGTGCTCGATTTATGCTTTGAGTTAAGCAGATCATTGTGACTTTTTAGAATAACTTACTGGTAGTGATGGGCAGATCGAGGATTCGTGAAGCAATGAAACAGTTGAACCAAATGGTCCATATTGTTTCGAGGCTTCGAATCAATCCGACACCCGTCTCCACGGTGACACCTAGTGGTCACTTGCAGGTGTTGATCTGAAACAACCTTGACGAGCCATTACATTTTTTAATTATTGTGCTTTTCTAATATGTGAATCTTGTAACCTATAGGCTCCTCACTTTCTCCAGTCTTTGAAAAAATCCTCTCACTACTGTATAAACAGATGCAGCAGTTTTCATTTTTGCAAATCATACATTATTACAAGGAAAAAATATTAACACACGAGGGGAAATCATTGTTGTGTCCGTGAAGATGTGAAAAAGATCTATCTAGATAAAAAAAATAAATAAAAAAATCTAGATTAGGCTACACATTTAGATATTATAAGCCTGTTTAACCGAAGCTAATTTGTGTGGGTTTCTCCCATCATCCCCAATGTCACTTCTCTGTGTTTTACGGTCCTGACGAGAACGTCAGCCTCCTCGGCTGTGAACCGCTCCTGGCGTGCGCCGGCAAATCCGCCGTTATAATAGCAATCGTGAGAGGACGCTCTGAATGGTTTATTTCACGTTACGCCCAAACCACACCACCTATGAATAATGAAGCTACTTCAGACCAACACATTTTAGATTTGCGTCGGGTGCAAGAGTAATTTATCCCGCCGGGAAAATAGCAACAGCGCCGGGATCCGCCCACAAAGTTACTTGCGCTTTGCGCTATGATACTTGCGTTTCAGATCGTTAAAATAGGGCCCATGGACTTACCAATATAAATTATCATAAAACCCTTGTGGGCTGTCGCGTTGGTCTTGAAGTAACCAAACATCGCTGGGACAGTTTTTTTTCCTTTTTGTTTTGTGTGTGTGGTATTTACTGCTATTATATCTTACTTGAACAATAACCACAAAGTGCACTTAACTATAACCGGTTCAACTGCAGTCTGTAAATATTTTGGGTTCTTTTTCTATTTTCATTATTTTTGTTTGTAAATATTTTGTTTTATCACTTTTCAATACATGGTACCTGTACTAAATTTGAATTCATGTTTCTGTGTTATTACTGACTACCAGCTCCTGTAGCCGAATCTAGACTTCTGTGATTTAACTGTGATTAAACCTATATTGGTTTAGCTACCTATTCAACTTATAGCTAATATTCATTGCATTAATATTTGCTTGCAGGTCCCAAAGACCCGTTACACAGGTGATTGGCTGAAGGGAGTGGTTGTACACCTGAATGTAATCATGACGCTCTATAAAAGACTTGGACAGAGATGAGAGCGTGGTGGGGGCTGTTTTTGTTTGCTCTGTACCTTGGGTCTCCTGGCAAGAGGCTATTGGAGATCTCATGAGATGGGAGGGATGAGGGATAGGGGAGATCACCGCTGCCTTTTGATCCATCTCCTTTGGGATGGTTGTTGTTTTTGGAGGTTTCATGACATAGACTGAGAATGGTTGGACTGTTGTCTTTCAAGTGCTACACCTTTGCACACATCTGCTGACACTGATTACCATTTATACTGATCTTTATTGTTGTTCTGTCTTATACTGATAAATAAATTCACTTATTAATTGGCTATGGTGTGTGTGGTGACTCCCTTATTTTGTTGCGATTCAGAAGAGATCGTAACAATATGTATATGGAAAGGCTGATAAAGACACAAAAGCTGTGTTTACATTTAAGTCTTCAGTTAGTTTTTGCACATGTAAGCAGCTTTCTTATGGAAGTAAAATAATGCCAAATGTTTTTGAAATAAAAAAGCCTGTTGGATTGCTCTACTTGCACTAAAAAATATGCATTACATTACCCATGCTTGCATTTTAATGCATTGTATTTTTAGGGCTTGCATTTTTATGGGCTGAAATTCAACATGGTTGTATATTTAAGCTGTGAATATTTAAATTCAAAACATTTCAAACCAAAAACATTTCAAACACATTTTCATTCATAAAAATTCAATAATAAAAATATTATTAAAATATAGGCATTATTTTACTTCCATACTTTCTCTACCGTGATAATGTTATTCCCCGATGCTGATTTACAGATATAACGTTAAATCTAATGTAGTAGACATATATTTCTCTCGGTTGTTTACAACCCCATTTCCAGAATAGTAGGGACATTTAGTAAAAGGCAATATAAATCAAGAATCTGTGATTTTTTTTTTAAATTATCTGGAACCTTTATTTAACTGACAAATGTAGAAATAAAACGTGTCCAATGTTTTCACTGAGCAACTTAGATTTGTTTTGTAAATATAAACAAATTCTGATTTTGATGGCTGTGGCACACTGTCACATCACCTTTCCTTTTAATTACACTTTTTAATAAATTGGGAAATGAGGATACTAATTGTTGCAGTTTTGCAAGTGGGATATTTGCCCAATCTCGTCTGATACAAGACATCTGCTCAACAGTCTGTGGTCATCATTGCCTGATTCTCCCTTTTCATGATGGGTCATCATATATTTTCAATAAGATACAGATATGGACTGGAGGCAGTCAATCAGGCACATCTCTTCTACGGTGGTCTAGAAAACACTCAGTTTTAGCATGTGTAAAATGAGGCCTGGCATTGTCTTGCTTCCCAGGAATGATGTCATCTTGATGCCATTATATATCTCTGTATAATCAAAATATATGCCTCCATGTCAATGGTACCTTCACACAAATGCAAGTCACCCATGCCGTTTGCACTGATGCCCCCTCATACCAGGACAGATGTCTGCTTTTGCACCTGTTGCTGATAAAAGTCTGGTTGGTTCCTTTCGTCTTTGGAACTGAGAACAATGTCTAGTTTTCCCAAAAACAAGCATGGACTCATCAGAACAGAGCACACATTTCCACTGTCTTTTAGACCATCTGAGAAGAGTTTGGGCCCAGAGAACTCGGCAGCCTCTCCGCATAAAATTGATGTATAGCTTTCTCCTTGCGTAGCAGATTCACGTGACATTTCATGATGGAATTTCAGACTGTTATGTGAAAATGGTTTTCTCCTGTACTCCTGAATGCATGTGGCTGTATTAAACAGAGTAGCATGATGGTTTCTCATGCAATGCCTTCTGATGGGTCAAAGGTAATGCACATTCAATAGAGGTCTCTTGCCTTGTCATACAAAGAAGGGTACCAACTTTCCTGTAGCTCAAACAGTACAGTCTTGACGTTTGCAACACTAGGGTCATGGGTTCGATTCCCAGGGAAAGCAAGAACTGATAAGAATGTAAACGTGTACCTTGAAATGCAATGTAAGTCACTTTAGATAAAAGCGTCTGCCAAATGTGTAAATGTACACAGACTTCCCTGAATCTTTTCACAATATTATGTGTGGTAGATGGTAGATTCTTTGCAATCTTAAATTGAGAAATGTGATTTTTGAATTGTTTGACAATTCTCTCATGATATTTGGCACAAAGTGGTGAGCCATGACCCATCTTTGTTTGCAAAGACTGAAAAGCTCCTTTTACGCTCAAACACGATTCCCTCACCTATTACCAATTCACCTGCTCATTGTGGACTGTTTCAATTCATTAATTCAGGCCCTTAGCGTCGAGAACGCTTCAGGGACATCCTTGTAGCGCAGCTTCGGACGGCCGACTGGACGAGGGGCATCAGCAATTTCGCCGTACAGAATTGCTTTCGGTATACGGTTTTCATCCATGCGGTAGGTGTGGCCAGCCCATCGTAAGCGGCGGGGTGCACAACATAGTGTAGAGGTCTGTGCTCTTGGTCGTGGAGAGGATAGCCGAATTTGGAACATGGTAGTGCTGGGGCGGTATACCGGTTCACATCCCGAAAACCGGTGTATATTTTCATTACGATATTAATTTTTAATATACCGCCATAACGATGTATTTAATTACACAATGTTGTAAAACACTTGTGAAACACTCAGTGCGAGCGGGGAAGCGGCGCACCTCAAGCGGGGAAGGGCTTATATGCTCCGAGAACGGACACTGCACTAGTGATATTAAACGCACACACACAGGTCTGTTAAATTAAGCAATACTTTTAACTTAAGGCAGTCTAATATTTTTCTGATTAACAAATTACTGACACAGTAAAGGGTAGATTTAAATAAAGGAAAAACGAAATTTAATTAAATAAAAAAGTAATTTTAAATTAAGAAAAACGAAATTTAGATAAAGAAAAAATAAAATTTTAATAAAGAAAACGAAATTTAAATAAAGAAATTTTTTTTATTTAAATAAAGAAAACGAAATTTAAATAAAGAAAAAACTAAATTTAAATAAAGAAAAAATAATTTAAATAAAGAAAAAAATTTTTTTTGTGAAATTTGCCACAGTAAAAGTTCTGTATTTTGACTGCAATTTTCTTTGCATTTTGATTCCTCACTTCATTAGAATCATGACTGGCTCTTATTTGTAAACAACAGCATAATTTTCTGGGGCCATGCAAACCTGTATTACTAGTGTGGAATAATTCTACAATATTCACTAATGATAGTAAAATAGACCCATCCTAAGTCAATTTACTGCAGTAATTCCTCTCTCAAACAGTAGAAAATGCATTGAACACCTGATTATGCATAAAAAATAAAAAATAAAAAACCCCGTCATAAATCGGAAAAACCGGTATAATTAAAAAACAAAACAAAAACGTGATATAAATTTTTGGTCAAACTGCCCAGCCCTAGAACATGGTCCTTCCAAGTTATGCCAATAATTGAGCGCAGACAACGAAAGTGAAAGGTGTTCAGGCGGAGTTCATGGGGTTGTAGTATTCTTAACTTTATATCGCGGTTATGCTGCAGAACTGGGGATTCCCTCAATACGTCATTCTCCAGGATTCCCCTGCGGTCAGGACACTTAAGGCTTAATGGACTAATACCATTATACCATGACTAATACAGTGATATAAAAGACCAAACTCGCACCTTATTGGGGATGTAGGCTATCGGAATCATCAAAATATGAATGTAACGCAAAAAGTTTCATGCTAAGCGATTCCCAGTGAAATACTGGCATAAAGTTGGCTTGACACTGGAATTTCGACATTCGGTCATTTAGGGACCATCTAAAGTTACATAAGACATTGGTACACATGTTTCTAAACATGCGTTTCAATAGCATTTGAAGAGAATGACTTAAAACCAACTGTAAAGTGTTGGTTGTAGGTGAGGTCGACTAGTAGGTGCCAGGCATGATGCACCCCGCAGTGGGCGTGGCCTATTCTACTGGGCTTCGTCTGTTTGACGCACATCTGCACTCATTCATTGAAGTCTATGAGGTTTAACAAAACTCTCTTGCTGTCAGAATATGCTAAATGGAAATACTCGCGGGACTTTCTAACATTTATAGATGAGGATATAACCATAAAATGTAAGTAATGCGCTGGGGAAAACACATGTGAGAGGTATTAAACACACACACATCTGTCAAAGCACGACAGGAAAAGACGCAGTAAACGCTCATGCTTTAGTTTGAAGCGCTTATTAATATAAAGCATTCTCATGTATTGGACAGCTTGGATGATGTACATTTCCTGCAGCAGCTCACTCTGTGTCCTCCGCTATTTTCCATATGCATTTTGTCCATATAAATGTGTTATTCACTTCTGTAAAGCGATGTGACTGGCTGATGGCTTCCGAGCACAGCGCATAGACGCGACTAATCGATAATCAAATTTGTAGTCGATTATTGATGATAATCGATTTCATCGATTAGTTTTGTAGCCCTAGTAGTTTGCATCATGTGGCCATATTTTATGCATATAACCTAATGTTTCCATTTTAACATTGCCAAAACATTAGAAATAATAAGAATATTGTTAAACCATAATGATTAATACTTACTTGATTTTCTCAGCCTCAGCCTCAGGCGTTCTGTAAAGAAAAAAAAAAGTAAATGAGTTTCCACACACTAGTATAAAATAACACAAACTGTGTCATTCAGAAGCAACTTCAGTGTTTCAATTCAGCATTCCACAAAATCACACAGAACTTCCTTTCTGCCACAAACACCTGGACTTCACAGGTGTGAACAAATTTATTAAGGACTAATTGAGAACTGTTGGGTCACTCCAGGCACAGGACGGTTCTGTCTGGAGAGACAGAGTCGTTTGCACCTCAATGTCAGTGCCAATGCAGTTGAGGCCCCGTCCACAGACCTGAAGCCGCATGCCCATTGTACGTGGCACCCCAGCCGGTGGCAGAGGCATCCGTGGTGACCACAGAATGCCTGGACACTTGTTCTAGAGCAGGGGTCGGCAAACCAAAATGTTGAAAGAGCCATATTGGACCAAAAAATAAAATAAAAAATCAAATCTGCCTGGAGCCGCAAAAAATTAAAAGCCTTATATAAGCCTTAAAATTATTAGCCCCCTAGTATCAAAATGATAAGTAGGCTACAAACACATAATGAGCAAGGCGACTGTTATTTTGAATCTGTCACTTTATTGTTTCCATGGTTACGAGTCATTGCTTGTCACGTGACACAGCGCAACCACAACACAGCGCTGAATGAATGTTGATCTGCTTTTATGTTATTTTTCCTTTTTTGTTAAAAATATTCACACATTTATTAGCTATAGTATGAAACACTGATATTCCGATTGTCAAATATGTGCATGTGGATGTGTTTTGTTGTATAAACACCTTTATAACGATCGCGTTACTTGAGCGGTATGCGCGTGACGGGCGGCGCCATGTTAGTTTGTGCCACAGTTCAGAGAATCGGATCTGTTGGATTTACAACACGTCAATTCATCCACTTCTCCCGAAATACATGAAAGTAAGTGGCTGGTGAACTGGGAGAAGAATAGGGTAAAATGTAAAGCTACTTACACACCATGTATCTGATATGAATCAAACGTGTCGTCTTTTTATATTATAAAGGATTATTATTGCCGCTTCCATAGACATCAGTGTATATTTTACAACATCAAATTCATTGTTTTTTTTAGTACTTATGTGATTCTTAAATGTCTTACACCTAAAATAACCATTATGTGGTTGAAAACACTAAATAGTTGTGATATATGACAAGCACTGAGTGAGTCCGTCTCTGGCTCAGCGCCAGCCAACGCGCCAAAGCACGTTTGAATTTAGCGGTTGATCACGTGATGCACTGACCGCTCTAATCACACCGGTGTGATCGTACGTGCGAAAGGGTTAAAACAAAAAATATTTTTTCCATTTTCATATTTTTGAAAAAGCTCCAGGGAGCCACTAGGGCGGCGCTTAAGAGCCGCATGCGTCTCTAGAGCCGCGGGTTGCCGATCCCTGTTCTAGAGGAACACCTACCCGCAGGAACAAAGGGTCCGATCACAAGCTGAGAGTTTGGTGACAGTGCGGGGGAACTTGGACCCGGCACGAGCCGCTCTGCCACGACCATCTCGGGACTCGATCGTGGAGCCAGTGTTGGAGCGGCCTCAAATGAAGCAATCCGAGCGGCGTTACCGCGGCTGCAGATGCCATATGCCCCACGAGTCTCTGAAAAAGTTTCAGTGGTGCCGCTGTTCTGCGTCTGAGCAAGCTCACGCAGTTCAACACTGACTAGACATGGGCCTCTGTGAGGCGCGCTGTCATGTTGATCAAGTCAAACTCCATACCGAGAAAAGAGATCCTCTGCCCAGGGGTGAGTTTGCTCTTTTCCCAGTTGACCCGAAGCCCTAGGTTCCTGAAGTGACTGAGCACCATGTCCCTGTGTTCGTACAACTGCTCTCTCGACTGGGCCAGTATAAACCAGCGGTCGAGGTAGTTGAGGATACGAACACCACGCTTGCACATGGGAGCAATGGCCGCCTCTGCGACTTTCGTGAAGACACGGGGCGACAGGGCCAGCCCGAAGGGTAAGACTTTGTACTGATGTACCAGCCCCTAAAACACAAAGCAAAGAAACGGTCTGTGTCGAGGAAAAAAATCGAGACATTAAAGTACGTGTCCTTCAGGTCGATCTCTGCAAACCAATCTAGGGGACAGATGCATTTGAAAATGCGTTTCTGGGTAAGCATCTTGAACGACAGCCTGTGAAGGGATCGGTTCACGACACGCAGGTCCAAGATTGGCTGTAACCCACCGCCTTTCTTGGGTAAAATGAAGTATGGGCTGTAGAAGCCGATCTTCATATTGGCTGGAGGGACCGGCTCGATCGCGTCCTTTGCCAGTAGGACTGCGATCTCTGCCCTGAGCACAGGGCTATTGTCTGCCAGAACAAAAAAAGCTGGGGGACGCTGGGCGAGCTGAATCGCATAGCCGAGTCTGATAGTACGGATGAGTCAGCGAGACGGGCTGGGAAGCGCTAGTCAAGCTCCCAGACACACAAGCAGGACCAGCAGGTGGGGCAGCGCAGCCGAATGCAGTGACCCGGCTCGGACGGTATAGCGGCCCGGAGTGGAGTCTGAGAGTGTGGTGCAACACGTACCTGCTTCTGTCGAAGGGCAGAGTGAGTGTGCGGAGGCGTCAATGCGTCTGGAACACAGCCACTCCTGCTCGCTGGCAATGAAAGAGGGGCTTGAGGGTGACGAGGCGTAACGTCGTCAACTGCCAAGTGCGCCCTCTTGGGACCCAGAGGTTCAAGAAATTGCTCTTTTATTGAAATTGTGTTTGCACCTCTGCTTGCCTCCTGGTTTGGTAGCGGCCTGGACGGGCGTGGTCGACTTCCTGCGGCTCTCTCCACGCTAAGGCCTTGATGGTGACTCTTGCTGACGCCGCAGGAGGCCGACCTCGGCGACGAGCAGACGGAGGGTCTGTGACCGGGTAGGAGCAGCAGCGGTCCGCCGGGGCAGGATGTGCCGGATGGCCTCCGTCTGCTTCTGGGTGGCCGATAACTGCTGAGCAAAGCTCTCAACCTAGTCGCCGAATAACCCAACCTAGGACATCCAGGGGCATCCAGGAACCAATATTTATCGTTGTCCCTCATATCGGCCAGGTTGAGCCAAAGGTGGCGTTCCTAGACCACCAAGGTGGACATCGCCTGACCGACAGAACGTCGGAGGTCAGTTGCCGTACGGAGCTTCCCGGAGGAGCTCTGGGTCAGAACAACCCTCGTGCATGTCCATGAGCGCCTGGGCCTGGTGGACTGCAGGAGCGCCATGGCATGGAGGGAGGAAGCAGCCTGTCCACAGGCTCTGTAAGCCTTCGCCTTAAGACCGGACGAAAACTTACATGCCTTGGACGGGAGGCGTAGATTACCCCACCAAGAGGAAGTAACAACGCTCCACTGGCGGGATATTCATATACCCCTTAGCAGCTCCGCCATCGAGGGTGGTGAGGAGGGAGGAGCCACTAGGACGGCTTCGGACACTATATGGTGCCGTCCACGTCCTAGTGAGTTCATCATGCACCTCCAGGAAAGAATGGTACCGAGAAACCAATCATCCAACTGGGAAGGTTCGGGACGTGGTGGAGTGTTCCACACAAGCCCAACTTTCTCGGTGGCCCGGGAAAGCATAGCCGCCCATTCTGGATCAGACTCGGGCAACGCGACACTCCCCGAAGGGGGTAACGCAGCCGAATCCTCATCTCCAGAGGACTGAAGCTCCCCCTCCGATTGACATCTGGTCGTCAGGTGGAGCTCCAAAGGACACGGCTGGTCGTCCATGCAAAGGACCAGCACACTCCTTTGGAGGTTCCAACGGCGGCAGCGCTTGTGAGGCGTGAGGGACCCACGGAGATTGCCTCGGCAGGGAAGCCCCCACCTGTAATCCTCAGATCACCCTGGCCATGCACAGAAGTAGGTCTATTCTGAGGTCCAGAGATGCGAGGGGACTGCACCTCCCTTGAGGTAAGCGTGTCTCGATCTTAGCACTGCCATAGTCATATTCCCGCAATGGGAACATGAACTATTCACAAAGGAACCGACACACACACACAATGCAGTGCTGTGAAAACAGCAAGGCAAGGCAAGGCAAGGCAAGGCAAGGCAAGTTTATTTATATAGCACATTTCATGCACAGTGGTAATTCAAAGTGCTTTACATAGAAGAAATTGAAATAATTACATAAATAATAAAAGAAATAAGAATAATTAAAACAGTTTAGAAAATAAAATACAGTGCAAACAGTCGGACGAACAGTGGCACAGTGCTCAGTAATTCAGTAAATACAAAGCTAAGTAGTGGTAATTCAAAGTGCTTTACATAGAAGAAATTAAAATAATCAAAAGAAATAAGAATAATTAAAACCCTATCAGAGATGGAAGTGATTGAGCAGGTTTGCGGTGCCACTGGACCTACAATCCAGGGATGTCCTCTGCTGGGGTGGTGTCCCCCACAGAGCACGTTTCACTTTTGCTGTTTTAAACAAACAGCGAACCTCTATACTCTCCGTAGTATAGATAATCTTCACTCGCCTCGTCGGAGTGAAGCTCTCCCGTTCCCCTTCAAAATCTCTTCCAATCAGACAGCCCTAAAAATTAATAAAATCTTCCTGAATCACTGTTTGGAAAATAAAATAATAAAAAACAGTGCAAACAGTCGGACATAAATTACATCAACCGGTATCTTTCTTTTAAAAGGATCTTCTTACGACTTCGATGTATCAACTTTCTTTTCTCTTTCAATCTTCTTACGACTTACATGTATCAACTTTCTTTTCTCTTTCAATCTTCTTACGACTTACATGTATCAACTTTCTTTTCTCTTTCAATCTTCTTACGACTTACATCTATCAACCTTCTTTTCTCTTTCAATCTTCTTACCATCTATCAACTTTCTTTTCTCTTTCAATCTTCTTACCATCTATCAACTTTCTTTTCTCTTTCAATCTTCTTACGACTTATGACTTCCATCGATCAACTTTATTTTCTCTTTCAATCTTCTTACGACTTCCATCTATCAACTTTCTTTTCTCTTTCATTTACTTGCACATTCTTTTCACTTTCCTTAGCCCTGCATTCACATTCTTAGTTCTTTCTCAGATGAAAACTTTAATATCGTCATTCAAATACTGTTCTACAATGCTCATTCAGTAAATGCAAAGCTAAACAGATGTGTTTTGAGTCTGGATTTGAATGTGGCTACTGTAGGAGCACACCTGATCTCTTCTGGAAGCTGGTTCCAGCTGCGGCTGTCATAATAGCTAAAAGCGGACGGAAACCTCATCTCAGAAGTGAATGACAATGCCGCTTCCTGTTTATACCCACATTCCGGGGGAAGCGTGTGACGCGATTCACGCACGCCAACTTTTTTTGGCTCGTTCTGTAGACACTCGAAGATGATAGGGCTCCCTGAAGTGATCCCAATTACGTTGTTACATCGAACGTGAGCGAGTGAAAGGGAACTTACGTTTTACTTCTAAGAAAGACTCAGCACTCAGCAGCCGGACTCAGGCTTCCTCCAATCAGGGCATACATGGATGACCTAACCACTTTTACGACCACAAAAGCTTGTACCCAGCGACTCTTAGGCAAGCTTCAGGACACCATCAAGTGGGCTCGAATGAAAATAAAGCCTTGTAAGTCCAGGAGTGTATCTATTGTGAAAGGAAAGTTGGCAGAGTATCGTTTCTTTATTGATGGAGAACCAATACCAACAGTGACAGAGAAACCTGGTAAGAGCCTCGGACGATGGTATGACGCTTCATTGAAGGACACAGAGCAGGTTGTCCAATTCAAAGAGCACCTTATTGCCTGGCAGTTTAAAGCTCTGGTGCCTGCAGTTTGGCCTCCTCCCACACCTAATGTGGCCACTGACTGTCTATGATATTCCTCTTTCCAAGGTCGAAAAGCTGGAGCGGCTGGTTAGCTCTTATGCCAAGAAGTGGCTTGGTCTTCCCAGGTGCATTACCAACACAGCACTGTATGGAAAAGGTGTTTTAGAGCTACCTGTGTCCTGCCTTACCGAGGAGTTTAAGTGTGCCAAGGTGAGGCTTGAGATGACTCTGACAGAGTCTCGAGACACTGTAGTTGCCAGAACTGTCCTTACCCGATCGACTGGAAGAAAGTGGTACTCAGCTGTGGCGTCAGAGCAGGCAAAGTCTGCTCTCAGGCACCAAGAAATTGTCGGGCGCGTGCAGTTGGGGAGACAAGGTCTAGGAGTTGGGGAAAATGTACCATTCTGGCACAAAGCAACTCCTTTATGACGGCGAGGTTTAGTTGTGGAAGAAATACGCAAACAGGAGAAGGCGATGAAGCTTATAAAGGCAGTTTTACATGTGAAACAAGGCCAAGATCATGAATATCATGCCCAAATAATATCATGTCATGATGACAAAATTGAATAGGCTGATAGTTAATTGTGAACACAGGACATTTATCTGTCTTTGAGTGATCAACTCCTCCTCTCACAGAATAAAGCACATTTACACAAGAAGAGTCAGTCCTGCAAAGCTTGCTTATCATTACTTCATCATCATCATCATCATCAATTTACTGTTCAAACTAATATTGAAGAACAGAGTCAGGAAAGAAAATTAATAGTATTAATTTGGAAACACTTACAGTTTCTCTTGGGAGAAATCGTGCAAGCTGGAAAAAACAAACACGAATCATGAATGAATGATAAACCATCATAAAGTCAAACATGATCATCATTCAGAGTTTCGGCAGAAGCACCAACAGCTTAAAGTCAGAACATCATAATCTAACAACAAAACCTGAATAAAATAATCTCCAGAAAGACAAAACAATCTAAACATGAACATTATTATTATTATAAACATGTGATTCACATCTGAGTGACGAATCCAGAGCAAAAAACAGTAAATGAGTTTCCACACTCTTCTTCTGCTGGTATAGAATAACACACAAACTGAGACATTCAGAAGAAACTTCAGTGTGTCAATCAGAGGTGGAAAGTCCAGGGGTCAGAAAGTAAAAGTCCTGCCATATGTTTATTCCACCCATGAACTCAGTCAGCTGATTTCACTAATTAGTTCTATCTCCTGGCTGAAAAACTGTGCTAATTAGCAAATCCAGCTGATTGGAACAAAATACTGAGGAGGACTTTTACTTTCTGAACCTGGACTTTCCACCTCTGGTGTCAATACATGAATCTTGAAAGAGTCGAAACACAAGACTGAAGAATGAAGACTGATCTAATACTCTTTATTAGCCTGGGAAAACCCAGACCACTCTCAGTTGTAACTGAGTTAGGGTCTGGCTAAGCTCCATAGACAATTCATTTCCACAGGGGCGTCACCAACGGACGTCGGATAGATCTAAAACCAATCAGAGCGATGAATGACATGACGTATGCAGAGCGACGGAGAAACATCTCGAGACTCTCAGCAATTCTCTGTTTGTGTTAACGAAAATGACAATTTTAAATCGCTTGAAACAGACGCGATAGCTGATTCGAACGAGTGATGTTGTGATGTTCCACGGCGGCATCCATCTTTGTAATGTACAAAATCTGCGTCACCGTCTCTGCTCTGTCGTCATCGTGTAAAGCCCGCCCCAACGTTTCTGATTGGTGCCGCGATTTCGACGGATTGGAAATGGGTTTCAATGGGCTCTTTGCCAGACCCACTTGCAGAGCAAATCTAAATTTGCCGGAAGTGGTCTGGGTTTTCCCAGGCTAACTCTTTATGCTTTTTTATGAAATATGCTTTCTTCAGATATCCTGATCTCTCGTCTGAGCAGCTGAGTGTGATTTTGTGGAGTAGGAACGTTCCTGATCATCATCATCCTCATCATCCTCCTCCTCCTCATCCTCAGGATTGCAGGAACAGGGAAACGGGCTTCATCGGTTCGTCTCAGGTTTCAACAACATTCTCATCAATGGATCATTTCATCTTCATTGATGCTCAGGATCAGGGCCAGGATTCTCTCACAGGAATGATGATCCTCAAACACGTGTTACTCCACAAAATCACACCGAGCATCCTTCCAGCCACAAACACCAGGACTTACACACATTTATTTCTGCAGATCAAACTTCACACAGCAATAAATGGACTTTCTTTAATTCAATCCTAAGTTTTGCCTGGTGTTGGTGGTTGCTGCTGCTTGACTGTACTTTCATTGAACTACTTTGTTGTTTTCTCTTTGGTTGAAACATGAATCTTAGAGTCAGGAAAGAAAATCATTAAAGAACAAATACTTACGGGAGCTGACGACACATACTGACACTGTGGAAAATGAAAACATGAACCATCATAAGAACATGATTATCAAGAACATGTAAGAGTCGACTCACATCCGCGTTACAATATAGAGCAAAAAAGAGAGAAAGACAGAAAACACACTAAAGAATCTGAACAACTGTCAGAAATATAAAGACTAACAACTGCTTTTACTGGACAAACTACAACTGACAGAAAGAGAAACACAGACAAACATCTGACAGTCTGTTAAATCATGATCATGTGCTCATTTAGATCATTAACTGATAGTTATATGTTAGATGTTTCACTATTAGTTAGTTTATAAACTAAAAATGTATGTATAATTAATAATCAGCAATAAATAAATACTAATAAAAGACTGTAGGAACTGACATTCATTTATTTTATGTTTTTTAATAAACCTGCCAAGCATATCAGTTTTATTCTGGAGAGCCGCTAAAAGACAGTTATTCACATCATGTTCTCTCTATTCAAATATAAATGGATTTTAATTCATAAAAGCGTCTGCTAAATTAATGAATAAATGTAAATGTAATACATTTAAAGGACGGAAGCACATCAGGTCAGATAAAACTGATGTAATTCAGATACAAGGAAATGAGAATCAATACATGATGGCTAAATGGGACTACAGAGTCTGTCAAGGAGATTAAACATCATCAAGGAGAAGAACAAATACTTACAGGGAGCAAAGATACCCACTGACACTGTGGAAAATGAAAACATGAACCATCATTAGAATTATTACGAACATGTAAGAGTCAATTCACATCTGAGTTACAATCCAGAGCAAAAAAGAGAGAAAGACAGAAAACACACTAAAGAATCAGAACAACTGTCAGAAATATAAAGACTAACAACTGCTTTTACTGGACAAACTACAACTGACAGAAAGAGAAACACAGACAAACATCTGACAGTCTGTTAAATCATGATCATGTGCTCATTTACATCATTAACTGATAGTTATATATGTTGATACTTTACTACTAGTTAGTTTTTAAACAAAAAATTAGGGTTGTGCGATATTGAATAAAAATGCGATATGCGATAACTCCTTAATGCGATATTCGATATGCGATACGATAATGCTTAAAGTGTGTAAAATAAACTTAAATTATCTTTAAAATATATTTAAAATGATATAACCTACATGTGTTTCACATTCTTTTTATGACAAGAAAACATCCTTATAACTTCTGAAAGTGAACATCAGTGTTTTACTGTAGCGTAAGAAGTGTTATTTTAACATCAGTGTAAACCACAGGGCTTCAGGGTTTCCTTTGTTCGTGCAGGTACAACACCAAGTAGATCGCAGGGATTCAGCTCATATCCGGGCCTGCTGCACAAAGCACGAGACTGGAAGTTATTAGCGGATCTAAACCAGCGGTTGCACTTCCCCATTGAGATTGCAGTAACAAACCTAAGACCTGACATCGTCTTTTGGTCCTCCACCAATCCCACTGCCTTCCTAGTGGAACTGACAGTGCCATGGGAGGACTCAGTGGAGGAGGCGTATGAACGTAAGAGACTAAAGTACTTAGAGCTGGCAGCTGATGCTGAGCAGCGTGGGTGGAAAGTCAGGATCTACCCAGTGGAGGTCGGCTGTAGAGGGTTTGTCGGCCGCTCCTCAGTCTGGTTTTTGAAGGACCTAGGAATGCGAGGTCAGGCTCTGCAGCAGATTGTGAAATCCCTTTCCAATTTCGTTGGCTGTGGTTGAAGAGAAAGGATAGTATCTGGGCCTGTAGACAGTAACAGTAGTTAAGCAAAGGGGGATCACAAGCCGAGGGGGGCACACCTGGGACGCTAGGTAATGCCGATGAGCCCTCTCGAGGTGTTGTGGGTTAATCATCGAAACACTCGTGAAGGAGGGTGCCAACCTGATGACCCCAGTGAAGCCAGTGATCCTCGGCACTTGTCTCAATATCTATCCTATTTCCAGCTTTTAGTATATCCATCTTGGGATACGTGGATTCCGGGATTGTAACATCTAGTCCTTTACCTGAGCGTGAACACATTTAATGCCCTTCCGATATCATCCTTGTTTTCGCATGGACCGGTTGCAGTCTCTTTTTTTCTGTAGCCACTCCGAAGTCTTTTGCATTTTACACCGGGTGAATCTCAGTTGTCACTGGTGATTGTCGTTTGAACCTTTCTGGATCCGCCATCAAATTGATAAGTTTAATTATATCAAGTGCTGTGAGAAAAGGCTATGAATCCTCACACGCAATATAGCCTACTAGCCGAGACTCTTCTTTTTGGGTACAGATGTGACGTAATGACGCAGACATGCTCAAATTTCCCACGGAAATACACCAGTACCACTAGAATTAAAAACATAACTACAAGCTTACCGTTTTGAATAGAGCTAAGGCAGATAGTTTTGAAGACTGGCTGGTTATGTACTTGCTCAAACATTTTTTTTGGATCATTTTTAACCCAAAAAAGTTACGGTCTGGAGATTTAAATAAACATCTATCTTTTAGATTTTTACATACAGTAAACTTTATCAGTAACTTTATCAAAGTTATTATTACCAAGCATTACTGTCTGAACTCCTAGTGGCCATGGATAAATCGCTTATTAGGCCGGTTATGGTCAGAATGTGTAATAGTAAACACATTGAAGATTAGCAGATTCCTCACAAAAGTAATTATACTGAAGTCTCTCCTCCATTCACATCTATTAAAAAAAGCCAAACCATTCTCACTCCCAAGGCATCTGATAAAGATCATGAACATTATGCCCAAATAATATCATGTCATGATGACAAAATTGAACAGGCTGATAGTTAATTGTGAACACAGAACATTTATCTGTCTTTGAGTGATCAACTCCTCCTCTCACAGAATAAAGCACATTTACACAAGAAGAGTCAGTCCTGCAGAGCTTGCTTATCATTACTTCATCATCATCATCATCATCATCATCAATTTACTGTTCAAACTAAGATTGAAGAACAGAGTCAGGAAAGAAAATTAATAGTATTAATTTGGAAACACAGATTCTCTTGGGAGAAATCGTGCAAGCTGGAAAATACAAACACGAATCATGAATGAATGATAAACCATCATAAAGTCAAACACGATCATCATTCAGAGTTTCGGCAGAAGCACCAACAGCTTAAAGTCAGAACATCATAATCTAACAACAAAACCTGAATAAAATAATCTCCAGAAAGACAAAACAATCTAAACATGAACATTATTATTATTATAAATCCAGAGCAAAAAACAGTAAATGAGTTTCCACTCTTCTTCTGCTGGTATAGAATAACACACAAACTGAGACATTCAGAAGAAACTTCAGTGTTTCAATACATGAATCTTGAAAGAGTGGAAACACAAGACTGAAGAATGAAGACTGATCTAATACTCTTTATGCTTTTTATGAAATATGCTTTCTTCAGATATCCTGATCTCTCGTCTGAGCAGCTGAGTGTGATTTTGTGGAGTAGGAACGTTCCTGATCATCATCATCCTCTTCCTCCTCATCATCATCATCATCATCCTCCTCATCATCATCATCCTTCTGATCATCATCATCCTCATCCTCCTCCTCCTCCTCATCCTCAGGATTGCAGGAACAGGGAAACGGGCTTCATCGGTTCGTCTCAGGCTTCAACAACATTCTCATCAATGGATCATTTCATCTTCATTGATGCTCAGGATCAGGGCCAGGATTCTCTCACAGGAATGATGATCCTCAAACACGTGTTACTCCACAAAATCACACCGAGCGTCCTTCCAGCCACAAACACCAGGACTTACACACATTTATTTCTACAGATCAAACTTCACACAGCAATAAATGGACTTTCTTTAATTAAATCCTAAGTTTTGCCTGGTGTTGGTGTTTGCTGCTGCTCGACTGTACTTTCATTGAACTACTTTGTTGTTTTCTCTTTGGTTGAAACATGAATCTTAGAGTCAGGAAAGAAAATCATTAAAGAACAAATACTTACGGGAGCTGACGACACATACTGACACTGTGGAAAATGAAAACATGAACCATCATTAGAACATGATTATCAAGAACATGTAAGAGTCGACTCACATCTGAGTTACAATCCAGAGCAAAACAAAGAGAAAGACAGAAAACACACTAAAGAATCTGAACAACTGTCAGAAATATAAAGACTAACAACTGCTTTTACTGGACAAACTACAACTGACAGAAAGAGAAACAGAGACAAACATCTGACAGTCTGTTAAAACATGATCATATGCTCATTTAGATCATTAACTGATAGTTATAGATGTTAGATGTTTCACTATTAGTTCGTTTTTAAACTAAAAATGTATGTTTAATTAATAATCAGCAATAAATAAATACTAATAAAAGACTGTAGGAACTGACATTCATTAGGGCCCAAGCCTTGAAAAGGCTGTCTGTGTGTGTGCCCTCCCTCCCCTCCCCACACAGACACACACACACAGACAGCCCCCCTGTCTGTGTGTGTGGGGAGGGGAGCAGAAAGACTATGAACAATTGTGCCATCTAGTGTTTTATACTATGTATAAATGTGTTTTTTATTTTAAACAAGTGTTTTAAAGTACACTAATTTCAATTAATGATATGCTGCATTTTTATGTATATTTAAACATTATCAAAGTTAGGATGTCATTTTTTTAGTTTCAAAACTTATCTGTCTCTGTCTCCCTTTGGCTGTCATTACCCTCCCCTCACTCCCACAGTCTCACTTATTTCTTTCTGTATCAAATAATATTACCATAAACAAAAAGTTTGAGTTTCTTTTTCAATCAATGTATTATGTGTAACTTAAAAATAAGCAGATTAAACAGATATGTTTGAGGGCAAGACATGAAAACGATGAAATATAATATAGTATTAGTAAAAGAGTGCAGTATAGGGTTGGATGAATCAGATAAATAACATATTTTGTTAAAAAAACATTTGGTTAAATAAAATTGAGTGATTCATAGGGCTATATTGCCCTCTCGACAGTCAAAGCGGGTTACGTTATTGCCCGTCGTGCACAGGAACCCGAAAGGCAACGGGGGTGGCGGCTTTATATATATATATATAGCTGTAATGGCATTTTTAATCTTTCCTAATGATTTAACAGATTAATGCTGTATGTTCTCTGTCTGTATTCTGAGTTTCCTGATGTAACGTTGGTTCAGCTGGAGATGGAGGTGTGAGGCCGAGAATGATCTGTATCTTAAGTTCCCATGCTGGGGGAAGCTGTTCCTTCTTGTGTAAACGGTGGGGGTAGATAGATTCCCTGGCATTATAAAGTAGCAGGGCAGGAGGACAGGTGTGGCTGTGTGTGTCTGTCTCTGACTCTGGCCTTGCAGCCTGGCTGCAGGGCTGGGGTCAGAGAACCATTTTCTTGCATGAATAAATTACTTTTCTTTTTAAATACAATTTGGATCTTGACGTCTCTTTGCCTGGGAATGCTGAGTTTAGTAATTGTTTTTTGCCACAACAATTTGGTGTCAGAAGTGAGGATTCCGTGAGAAAAATTCTTCTCCTGGTCCTGAGACGGATTTGACGGAGTGAATCGCCCCGGTACCAGGTACTGGTCTCATACCTCGACGGTTTGAGAAATAGAGCTCAACAGGTTATGAGAGAGAGAGACAACTCCTGATTTCAGGGCCAGAGAAGAATCCTCACCGGGATCAGAAAGAATCCGTGGCAGTGCATTTTCTCAGGTAAAAAAGACAGCCAAATTATTATTTTTCTTCTCTTTTGTTGGGTGTAGATTGATATAGGCTAACTGTGAGTGAACCATATTGGCTGAGACTGTTTCTTTGGTTGCGAGTAGAGTTTTTAAGCGGGAAATTGACCTGAGGAAGTTAAGTCAATTTTCTGAAAACTAGCTCGTAGGTGGACGGAAGAGCCACACCGTGGACGGAAGAGCCACAGCTGATTAAGTAAGTGAACGGAAGAGTCACAACTGAATACAGAGCATATTTGCTAAAACCTGTCTGATTTTGGGTTAAGAAGTCAGATCTGTTCGAAGACGTTTGGACAGATTAATAAGACGCGCGTCGAAAATAAAAATCCAAGAGAGGAGATTCAGCCAAAAATGGGATCATCTAACAGTAAGCTAGATCATTTTTACACACCAGTTTTTGTTAAAAATATGAAATTATGGGCAGAAAAGCATGCAAGAGATTGGGAGAACAGATATTTGTTTAACAAAAGGCTTTTTATAGTTGTGTTCAGCATCTGTGTAAAACTATGAATAGACAGAGAATTGTTGAAATGTAGGTATAGAAAATAGAATGTTTGTTTTTCTGATGGAAATTACAAAAGAGTGAGTTGTTGAACTGAATTGTTGGATTGCAGATAAAGAGAACAGAAAGAAACTGAAATGTAGGGATAGAAAATAGAATGTTGTTGAGAGTTGTTGAACTGAATTGTTGGATTGCAGAAAAAAAAAAAGAACAGATGTAAGAAGGAAACTTGAAATGTAGGGAAAGATTGAAGATAGAAGGAACATGGAATGTAGGGAAAGATTGAAGATAGAAAGGAACATGGAATGTAGGGAAAGATTGAAGATAGAAGGAACATGGAATGTAGGGAAAGATTGAAGATAGAAGGAACATGGAATGTAGGGATTGATAGAATTCATGGAACTATTTATGATCGCCTGTTAAGTCAAATTAAGTTGAAATGGTATGAAAAGTGAGTTTTAGATAAAAATAAGGCATTGAGTATGATTAACAGGGATTAACATGAGGAATGTTTCATTAAGCAGAATGGGCAACATTCTATATGTCAGTGTTAATTATGATGTGAATGTGCTTTATTGTATTAATGTTAGGAAAACAAGGATATTGAAGAATAGATTTCCATATGTTTATAACAGAGTTTATAAAAGATTTGAATGTGCAGGCAGCTATGAGAGATGTCTGTGTAATTTAGGGACTGAGATATGAATGATATTGTGATTTCTGTGAAACCGTCCTGATAAATAATAGTGAGACAAAAGAGAGCAAATGCTATACGCAGCTGAAGCTCTAACTGATTTGCAAATGATGCTCTTGTAAAAGTTTGATTCTGATTGTAAAGAAACAATAAAAATAGACTGGTTCCAAACAAAGAAATGCCAAAATGATACAAATTTGAAGAAAGCTTCTGTGTTAATATGGGTTAGAAAAAACAGAGTAATGTTACTATGATTTGGCATTTGGCTATTATAATTCAATTTGCAACTGAGATTGCATTAGCAGCTCTGTTTGCATTAGTGAATGGGACAGAACTGAAAGTGGGGGTGCATTCAAATCGGATAGTGGTCAGACAGTATGAAACTCAAACAGTAAAAACAAATGGTCAGAAAGAGCCTTTTGAACTCTTTAGTATGGTTAACTTGTAAAGAAAAGACCATTGTCCTTAGGAAGACAGATGGGTTATTTAGCCTTTGAACTTTTAGTGTAGGTAATTATCTTCAGGAAAGATAGAGATTATTTAGCCACAAACAAAGAATTTTCAACCTCAGGGGAGTGAGGACAGTAAAACCCCCGAGGGAAGGGGGAATTTAGAAAACTCAGGGGAATTTAGAATTGTATTTTATTTTACTCCAGTTAGATCTAGTTTAGGGGAACTGAGATTGTAAAGAATACAGAGAATTGCTATTTTGATTGAAGTTGCAACTGAGAGATTGTATTGTTGTTTGCTTTCCTGAATGGGACAGAACTACAAGTGGGGGTGAATTCGGAGGCTGGCCGTGATCAAACAGTAAAGTGTTTTATTGTGGTCATTTAGCAGTAGGCTGCATCTAAATGATGTGAGAGTGACGTGTATTAATGTAGTGTTAATGAAACAAAAAAACTTGTCTTAACTTCTTCAGACATTGTGTGGTGTTAAGCATGTTTATCTTCTGGAATGCATGTCTGTTTTCTTTAGGCTCGCTCATTGCAAAAACACATGCTACTGGGGAACTTTTAACACCTTAAGCCACGGGAAACTTTTCAGTCAGGAAGGCACGGATAATTTAGCCATAAATGAAGACCCCTAGGTGTGAAAGACAATTTGGCCTAGGAGGGTTAGATAGGGCAATCTATTACAGCTAGATATGGTCGTATTAGAATAAACAGAAAATTACAGAGAGAAGATCTGAAGAAGGCTATAAAATGATTGTCTTTTAATGAAATGCTTAAAAAAAGGTTAGATGATCATAATTGCAGATTGATAAACTCATAGAAGAGAAAATATGGAAGTAAGATATTAAAACTATGGTAATTTGAGAACATGACAACTAAAATTTAGATGAAATTTGAAATGTTATTGAGACTCAATAATAATAATTTGTTCTCTAAAGAATCAAATAAGCTAAGCAAAAGCTGATGTGTTGATTTTAAAAGATAAGCTTGTGATTTCGCTGAAACAGTTTCAGTGCAACAGAGACTCATTCTGAGTAGGAATTTATAATGTCTAAATTCCCTATAGGGGCAAAAGAAACTATAAAAATTATGCTTGAATTGAAAATGCATTTAATTTATGGAAAAGATAACTCAAACTATAGGCTAGAGTTAACAAGATGATAGATGAAGTCTTAAGTTAGTTTATGAAAGTGAAAATATTAGTCAGGAATGGCTCAAAAGTCTCTCTCTTATTCGAATGTCAGCTAAAAGCTGTTATCTGAGCATGTGTTGTAAATGTTAATGAGCTTTTTATAGTAAAGCACAGTATTTCAGTTGAAAACAATAGGCACAGAGATATTTAAAGAAATAATGTTACAGGATCTTATAAATTTAGAGGACAATTTGTAAATGTTTTAGAAGTAAAAATGAATGACTTTAAAGAAGTCTTTAAAATAACACTGTTTTGATTTGTTTATTTTAGAACCAGTGACTTCTTTGTCTGATTTTAGTTGCCTTAAGGGCAAGGAATTTAGACTAATGAAGGCCATTGGACATGACAAAGGGCCATTAGTACATGATGGTGGCTAAAAATGGAGACATATTTTGTAGATTCAAGGAAAAGTCTGAGTAACGAAGGAACTAATACATAAAATAAGTTATAGATTTGACGGCAACAATACAGTAAAAAATTGGCTAGATCAATATCAAATCAGCGAGAGAGCTTTTAACATTTGTGTGAACAAAGGGCGAGAATGTTGTTCGACTGACAAAAGAAAGTCTGTGAAGAAAACAACTGACCTGATGGAGACGGTTGATGACTTAAAATGTTTGTAAATGACTGAGAATTGAAACTGAGTTGAGAGTGAGGGCCATTTGCGTTTCGGGTACTTTGATGGGAGGACGAGATTGTGGCTTGGAGTGAAGAATGCAACGTTTTGTTTGGGGAGGCAGAGAAAGATGTCTGGAGGACAGTGTTTAGTTTAGTGAATCAAAACACAATTATGTTAATTTGATGCACAAGTAAGATGGTGCATCAAAAAAATGGGGAAGGGTTTGTGATGGTTTGGGATTTCCCAAAGCCATCTGTGTTCCCCAAAGCCATCGCACAGGTGGAGCAATGGATGTTGAGATTGAGTAAATCTCAGAATGGTTTAATTGAGTAAAGCCCTGCAAGAAGTCATTCTTCTCCCTAACAAAAGTCTGTAAAGTGTGCTAATAACAAGAAATGTTTCAACAGGAAACGCCTAGGGCGGATACAGCAGCACAGCGGACACACAGAACACGTGACAATAACCTTAACATTTGTTTTTTTCTTTACAGAGAATGCAGACTTTTGGGCACATGGCATGAGCAAAGAAACACACACACACACACACACACACACACACACACACACACACACACACACACACACACACACACACACACACACACACACACACACACACACACACACACACACACACACACACACACACACACACACACACACACACACACACCACACACACACAAACAAATGATCAGATAAGAGCCTTTCAAAACCCAGGGTGGTCATGATGACCATTTGTTTTAAAACCAGCTTGATCTTGTCATACAGGAGGTGAACGAACAGGGCAGACTGTGCCCAATTAAATAATGGCTATGGATGAATTTGGCTAGCTATCCTGGCTTATTATTGTGACAGAAAGGTGCGAAACCTGTCCTCAAATTGTACATATTTTATTTATATAATAAACTATATAAATATTTATATAAATAAATATTTATATAATAAATTATATCAAACTGAATTTTGATTTGGACTGTATGTGGTCAATGTAAAAAGTTGAAACAAATATCAGATATGTTGGAGATTGGGTGATGGTGGAGGGAACAATGCTAATGACATCTACTACTTATGTTAATACATTTTGGGTGATGGTGTAGGGAACAATGTTCATGCCATCTACTATTTATGTCTATAAAGGGGGCAGATAAATATAAGAATATTATTCTTCCATCTGCTCCTTTCTGATCATGGAAATGTAAATGAAAAATTTGAATAAATTGTATGTGATTAGTACAAAACAATGCATTTTCATGAAAAGAATAAAAGAGAAATGAAAATGAATGAATATGATTATTCTTATAGGATTATTGTTTTACTGTTTGGGGACTATCTATGCTGAGGTTATTGTCATTACAGTTAGTTTATTGTCAGAAGATTGAAACGCTTTGATTGATTAAACGTAATAAACACACGAATGCCTTATTCTGTGTAAGAAGCACATCATCTCACAGAAGGACGAGCTCAACTGTCGTTATGAAGTGAGTTTGGAGTAAAAGCATGTTATTAAATGTCTTTTGTTGGACAAGAGGTTCATAGTAAATGCTTCTCATGTTTGGAAAGATGTTTGACGCGTGTTGCTTTTTCAAAAGCACATTATAAGTGACTCAAACTCACAGTGCTTTCAGATGGAGCAGCGTTTACAGCGTTTACATCACTGACAAGCTGCGCAGAAAACATAATAGCAGCTTTTGCGATTTCATAATTACGATAAGCTAAATCGGTTTAAGTGCGATTACATGGAAACTGCGATTAATCATGAAGCCCTAGTGTCTTATTAAATAACTTTGCATCAATCAGATTCATTTTTGACTGTAAACATTTCAGGCATTGGTTACTTAGTCAAAAGTTGAGAAAAGGCAAAAATCTCTTGCACCATTTTACCATCATTGACAGTGAATCAATCATCAGAAAAAAAGGAAATTTTAAATAGTAATGATTAATACTTACAGGCGTATCTCACGTTCAAGCTCCAAACTGTTGGAATAAAAACATCATGAATAAATTATAAAAAATCATTAGGTCATACAGGATCATTATTCAGTACAAGCACCAACAGCACAAAGTCATAAACTGACACCAACATCTAAATAACATGATCTCCATAAAGACAAAAGAAACTAAACACGAACAACATCATTATAAACAATCCTCTATATTTCATAGGAAAACTGAATAATAATGAAAACGTTAATAATGATCAAAGTGTCCTGTGTTGCTCACTGTATATTTTGTCTGAGTTATGTGACTTAATAAAGTGACCCAGAGGGCCCTGCCCGCCCACCACTGTGCCCCCTCACCTCTGGTCGTCTCCACCCAGCCCTGATGTTAGTTTGTGAGGCAGTACTGCCCCTGGACAATCTCCCACTCAGAAGTACGAGATGGAGAGTGGATGGGCATAGGCTGTCAAATTGTTTTCATTTCGGGTCGTTCTTACCAAAAATATGTTTTCGTTCAGGTTCCAGAGCGAAATAAGAACGGAATAGCATTTGCTTTAATGAATTATAATAATCTTTGCTCCAAATCTTTAAATTGCTAAAAAAAAATTAAAATAACAATAAAAACCAATCGCTGGTGATTTTCTTTTTTCAGAGACAGGTTGCAGTTGTAACCTAAACATATTATTTGTGTAGATATTTAACATTTTTTTAAATGGTCTATACAGAAACAGAGACAATTGACAAAATCTTGACAATCAACACATTATCTGATTTAGTTTTTACAGTGTGAGTCTAAACATTTCAGTTGTGAGGTACTTGGTCAAAGGTTGAGAAAAGGAGAAAAAAAACAAAGAAAGTGAAACATCTCTAAAGAATCTGAACAACTGTCAGAAATATAAAGACTAACAACTGCTTTTACTGGACAAACTACAACTGACAGAAAGAGAAACACAGACAAACATCTGACAGTCTGTTAAATCATGATCATGTGCTCATTTAGATAATTAACTGATAGTTATATATGTTGATACTTTACTACTAGTTAGTTAAACTAAAATGTATGTTTAATTAATAATCAGCAATAAATAAATACTAATAAAAGACTGTAGGAACTGACATTCAGTTATTTTATGTTTTTTAATAAACCTGCCAAGCATATCAGTTTTATTCTGGAGATCCGCTAAAAGACAGTTATTCACATCATGTTCTCTCTATTCAAATATGAATGAGTGTAAATATCATCATAACTAAAAGTTAACTCTATTAAAAAAAACTGTTTCTATGCTTTCACTATTATTTTCCTCCCTGTTCTAACCTGTACTCATGACAATGTGTGAATCTTGGTATTGACAGCACTGCTTGTGTTATTGCCTCCTCAGAATGAAATGCTGGTTGTATTCCTTGTTTTTAATTCACTTTGAATAAAAGTGTCTGCTAAATAACTGAGTAAATGTAAATGTAATGCATCTAAAGGACAGAAGCACATCAGGTCAGATAAAACTGATGTAATTCAGATCCGAGGAAATGAGAATAAAGCTCAACAGTGATGCTCACTTCTCAACACGTCTTGGTTAAGTGTTTTGATTAGGCGTAACCTAATCACGTGTTTGTTAACGATATTGATTGTCAGCGGTTTGAGGTTTATGTGTGAAGTGTTTAAAGGTCCCATGACATGAAATTTTCACTTTTTGAGGTTTTTTAACATTAATATGAGTTCCCCTAGCCTTTATATGGTCCCCAAATTTCTAGAAATTTCAATCGGTGTAAATCGAGCTTTTGCTATCTTTCTCTGCCTTTGAAAAAGTGGAAGCTCAATCGGGCTGATCTTGAATCTCCTCCGTATGACGTCATACGGAGGAAATGTTACCTCCCCTTTCTCTGCTTTGCCCGCCCAGAGAATATTTCCCGCATGAGAAAATGAGCTAGGAAGTAGGAACGCGTGCGCGCGATTTTAGTTTGGCCACGGGAGATATCATGTCTTTTGAGCGAGTGAAGCATAATAATTGCTCAATAATTGGATGTACAAATGAACACTGAAGCCTTTTTTTAGTTCCTTCATCCAAGCCCCAGAAGAACCAGTGGATTCATTTCATTTTCTCTGGAAATGCGCCGACACCGACACAACTCCCCAAAGTTTTGCATGTCTGCGGCAAACATTTCACCGACGACTGTTTCCTCAACTTGGGTCATAGAGGTGGCTTCGACGAACGTCTGAAAATAAATCGATCGAGCTACCAAGCAACACTTTCTGATGTGTAATTGTTCAAGTTCAGACAGGTAATCTTTCTCTCAAATCGTTCAATACAGCTGTTTATGCATCAGTAAGTCTTGAGCCATTGACTAAAATATAAACGTCACATCGTTTCTTTTAGTAGGATGAAAATAATCGTATTTAAATTAAATTATATACAGAAAGCGATCAAAGAACAATCTTTGTAGGAATCGCGCGCGCGCGTTCCTACTTCCTAGCTCATTTTCTCATGGACACAGCGCGATCGAGTTTATCTGAACACTTGCCAAACTCGTTATGAAATCAATGACGCACGTTACACTGCACATGATCGCTCTTACTGTATTTACATCCTCGTGTTTGCATTGGTGAAAGCAGAGTGCAGAAACTGCGTTGCAATGATAAGATCTTCATTCTCGCGATCAACAACTACTGTCATCTGCTCAATGCTCATCACGGCAACATTTTATGTGATGGGAATAGATCTAAATACTTAAAAAACTTCTGACGATTTGTTAATCTCGATAGCTGTAATAGTAAAAACGTATAATAACTGTAGTAAAAGTATTCGAGAGAGTTTCACATGTAATAAGTAGCTATTTCATATGCAAGCATGTCAGCCAATCACAGCAGTGGCCGGTTACACCGAAGTCTCACACAGACACGCCCCTTTAAACAGAGCGTTCAAATCCGAGGCTAAAACTGGGCTAGGAAAAATGCCTTTTGTTTCTAAATTATGACTATTTTTTATCTAAAAAACATACTAACATTATAAGGGCAACCCAGGAAACATTATAAAATAATATAATAACCCCATGTCATGGGACCTTTAATGTCTTATTATAAAAACTTTACATTAAATATCTTTATGTTGTACTATGGCAGGAAAACAACATTATAAAGATGATCAATCAAAATGTTTAAATCAAAATATTAATTTCATGATTTTTTCCAATATTCATAAACGTCTCGGTTACGTATGTAACCCTCGTTCCCTGAAGGAGGGAACGGAGACGTAGGTCGTGACCGACCAATAGGAATCTCGCTAGAGAGCCGATCTACTTCGAGTGAAACTAAACGAGCCAATACACATTGGCGTGCAATCATTTGCATCAGCTGCGCAGCCTCGCAGCGCGGGTATATAACGAGCAGCTGGTGATTGCACTGTAGTTTTTTGCTGAGGAGCCAAGCCGATAAGCTGGCTGCCCCCGGCGGGCGGCAGCAGATGTGGCGACGGGACCTACGTCTCCGTTCCCTCCTTCAGGGAACGAGGGTTACATACGTAACCGAGACGTTCCCTATCAGTCGGTCACTACTACGTAGGTCGTGACCGACCAATAGGAATCCCTACCAAAGCGCCACAGCTGCTGCACCCCATCCAGCGCCCTGTGCAAGCCTCTACACCTTCTTGCCTGGAAGGACGATAGGAGGCGGCTTACACAGAGTGAACCTGTCACTGTTGTTCCGTGATAACCCATACAGTGAGATTATTGGATAACACTGGGAAAGCGTGCCCGAACTGAAGGAGGGGAACGCTGCGGAAGCCACATTCTCAAGGAGTTAAGTGGAGATAACATATGGACTAACCCGAGGGTTGTACAGCATATGAGTAATGGGTGACTTAGCCCAAGGGAAAGACACGGGCTTCCGTTTAGGAGCAGCCGTGGAGAATATACTCATATGGGATCCCCGTAGGGTCACACATATGGGACCCAGCCTATATCCGGTTCTCAAGGATTCAGCGGATACAGGCCTGGCACTGGACGCTCCGCCATGTCCAGCCCGAGGGTGTTTGGAGGACTCACAGGTTTTTCACACTGGAGAAAAACTGACCCTCACAGAGGTCAGTGCAACCAGCAGCAAAGTCTTCATGGAGAGAAGCTTTAAGTCTGCTGATTGCAATGGCTCAAAGGGAGCATCCTGAAGTGCTCGAAGCACCAGGGAAAGGTCCCATGAGGGTATGGAGGGGGGTCGAGGAGGATTTAATCGTCTCGCCCCCCTAAGGAACCTGACGACCAGGTCGTGCTCCCCAACTGTTTTGCCATCTATATGGTCGTGATAAGCTGAAATAGCGGCAGCATGTACTTTGAGGTTGGAGGGAGACAGCCTTCGCTCCAACCCTTGCTGCAAGAAGGAAAGCTCGGACCCTATCGAACATCTTCGGGGGTCTTCTCGGTGAGAAGAGCACCACTCGACGAACAGGTTCCACTTCAAAGCGTACACACGTCTCGTGGACGGTGCCCTTGCAGAAGTGATGGTGTTAAGTACCTCTGGGGGTAAGTCACCTAGAACCTCCGCATCCCGCCCAGGGACCAGACATGGAGTTTCCAGAGGTCTGGACGCGGGTGCCACAGGGTGCCCCATCTCTGAGTCAGAAGATCCTTCCTCAGAGGAATTGGCCAGGGAGGGACTGTAACGAGGAGCATGAGTTCTGGGAACCAAGTCCGGGTGGGCCAATAGGGAGCCACCAGAAGGACCTGCTCCTCGTCCTCCCTGACTTTGCACAAGGTCTGTGCAAGTAGGCTCACTGGGGGAACGCACATTTGCGGTGGCCCCGGGGCCAGCTGTGTGCCAGTGCGTCCGTGCCGAGTGTTCCCTCGGTCAGGAAGTAAAACAGCTGGCAGTGGGTGGTTTCTGAGGAGGCAAACAGGTCTACCTGAGCCTCCCCGAACTCTCTCCACATCACCTGAACCGCCTGGGGGTGGAGTCGCCATTCTCCCCGGGAGCACAGCTCGTGATAGCTCGTCGGCCACCACGGTTGAGCACACCGGGGACATACATGGCTCGAAGCGACCTCAGATGCTTCTGACTCCAGAGGAGGAGATGGCGGGCGAGTTGCGACATGCGACGGGAGCGTAGACCACCTTGTCGGTTGACGTACGCAACGGTCGCTGTGTTGTCCGTACGGACCAGCACGTCTCTGTCCTGTAGCGGCCTCTTTAGGCGGCTCAGAGCGAGATGTACTGCTAGCAACTCGAGGCAGTTGATATGCCAATGCAGTTGGGGAGCCGTCCACACCCCTGACACTGCATGCCCGTTGTACGTGGCGCCCCAGCCGGTGGCAGAGGCATCTGTGAATACCACAGCATGCCTGGACACCTGCTCCAAGGGCACTCCTGCCCGTAGGAACGAGGGATCTGACCACGGGCTGAAGGTCTGGCGGCACGCCGGTGTGATTGCCACCCGGTGAGTGCCGTGATGCCACGCCCATCTCGGGACTCGGCCGTGAAGCCAGTGCTGAAGCGGTCTCATATGAAGCAGCCCGAGCAGGGTTACCGCTGCTGCCGCTGCCATATGCCCCAGGAGCCTCTGAAAAAGTTTCAGTGGGACCGCCATCCTGCCTTTGAACGTGTTCAAGCAGTTCAGCACTGACTGGGCGCACTGCTCTGTGAGGCGCGCTGTCTGTGCGACCGAATCCAACTCCATACCGAGAAAAGAGATCCTCTGCACGGGGGGCGAGTTTGCTCTTTTCCCAGTTGACCTGAAGGCCCAATTGGCTGAGGTGCCTGAGCACGAGGTCCCTGTGTTCGCATAACTGATCTCGAGAGTGTGCTAGTATGAGCCAGTCGTCAAGATAGTTGAGGAGGCGAACGCCCTGTTCTCTCATGGGAACAAGGGCCCCCTCCGTGACTTTCGTGAAGACACGGGGAGACAGGGACAGCCTGAAGGGCAGGACCTTGTACTGGTATGCTCGCCCCTCGAACGCAAAGCGCAGAAACGGCCTATGTCGAGGAAGAATCGAGACATGAAAGTACGCGTCCTTCAGGTCGATCGCTGCAAACCAATCTTGGGGACGGATGCATCTGAAAAATGCGTCTCTGCGTGAGCATTTTGAACGGTAGCTTGTGGAGGCTCCGATTCAAAACTCGCAGATCCAAGATCAGTCATAACCCACCACCTTTCTTGGGTACAATGAAGTAGGGACTGTAGTGTCCTGACCTCATATCGGCTGGAGGGACCGGCTCTATCGCGTCCTTCGCCAGTAGGACTGCGATCTCCGCACGCAAGACATGGGCATCGGCTGCTCTCACTGTAGTGGAGTGGATGGCCCGAAACTTGGGGGGATGCCGGGCGAACTGAATCGCATAGCCGAGCCTGATGGTCCGAATGAGCCAGCGAGACGGACTGGGGAGCGCTAACCAGGCTCGCAGAGACCGTACAAACGGGACCAAAGGGACCGTAGGCGTACCCGGAGTGGGGCAGCGAGGTGGAACACAGGGACGCGGCCCGGGAGGCTCTCTTGGGGAGGCGGTCCGTAGCGTGGTCTTAGTGTGCTGTGCAGCACTTACCTGGTTCCACGAGGCAGGAGGTGCAGGAGGCGGCTTGGTTGCGTTCTCGAACCACACACTGCGCTGCCCGCTGGCGACAGAAGAGGCGGATGAGGGTGGTGAGGATTTTCTCCTCCCACTACTCTCCAGACCCTCTTCAGACCCAGAGATAGAGGATCTGCTCTTTTTTTTTTGAGAACTTGGGAACCACTGTGACTCCAGTGGCGGAACAGAATTTTGACTCAAAAGATTAGTTTCCCAGCCCTCTACTGGGAGAGAGCAGCTCCACCCATCTCCGGGTCACCCGTCTCCAGTGATTGTTTCACCGACCACTTAAACAGTGGTTGAGACGGGTGGTGTCATCCTCCTGCAGCGGACACAGTAGAGCAGGCTGTGCCGGAGTTTTCTCTTTTTTGCAGGGGATGACACCCTTGGCGACGAGTAGACTGAGGGGCAAGCCCACGAGGTACTCTGGTGGTACGTCAGGGGAAGCGCTTCAGTCTGCTGCTGACTGTGGAGAACTGCTGGGCCAGTTCTCAACAGTGTCGCTGAAAAGGCCACCTTATGAGATGGAGCATCGAGAAAGCGTACTTTGACGAGCTCTCACACCTCTACAAGGACAGCCAGGGGGGCTTCTGGACCACCAAGGTGGACATCGTCTGATCGAGGGCCAGCACTGTGACTTGAACACGGTCAGTCGACAAGCGCAGCTCAACCCCGGCTCAGAACTACCCTCGTGCAATAAGAGTGCCTTGGCCTCGCATGCAGGGTAGAGGTGGCCTGCCAGAGGCACGGCCACCCCCACTATCGAGGGTAGTGAGAGAGGTTAAAACTTTATGCAGAATTTGGCGTTCCATATTTTTGGCACAAATATAGCTCCATACTGCTAAGTTTTCAATGCACGTCCGAGAAAGACCCGGGAAAGCATGGCTGTCCGCTCTGAATCTGATTCAGCATAAGCACACACACTATTACAGTGGGAACTTAACATCATCCTCATTTCCAGAACGAAACAGCCCCTCTCTCCGATGTAGCAATCGACATCTGCCCTCAGCTGGAGCCTTGAATGAAACGCTAGGTTCCTCCATTTTTTTTTTTTTTTTTTTGAAGGACCAGCAATCTCATCCAGAAGCTGCACAGCTTGTGATGCGCTAGAGAGGGAGGGGCCCTAGGGGGTTGGTTCCCCGAAGGAAAAGCCCTCAGCTCTCAGGATCACCCAAGCTATTCTACTGAAGTAGACCTCTCCTGGTGGCCACCAGGGAGGGCGCTACAACGAAGAATAGACATGGGGACCGCGCACCTAGAGCGCCGAGCGAGCGCTGGGTCGCCGTGACAACCCGCGCTGCAGCCCGGCAGCTCGACGGCACACGACACGCTGGTGTCCCAGAGTGTCGAGCAGACCTGCAGCTGTGCTTTCACACACAAGCAGCGGCTGGCCAACAACAGAGGGGACTCAAGCTTTCCGGAGAAAGGAGAGTCAACCGGCGTGCCGACGTGGTCATGTTCCCGTGCGAAAACATGAACCACCCACGAACACAGTCTCACATGTTTCCCAGGCATGCGAGACAGTGATCGTGGCCGTCAGTGAGGACAGGAAACGACCGCATCCAGAAACACACGGGTGGAATGTCATCTTTAGAAAGACGCAACTCACACCCGTGTAAGCTCTTTCAGGTGAATGCTCTTCTTGGTACTGAAGCACGCAGGGGAACGGTCGCAGCGGACACAGACAGAAATGTGCAACCTGTCATGCGCTGTCTCTCTTCACGGCGGTCTTACCAGCCGTAAGAACGGCTATTTAACGCTCTTGGCGCACCGTTACCAGCTGTGAAAACAGCTTTTTTTGTTTTGCTCAGAAACACAAAAACAAAAGAGAAAAGAAAGTCGACCCCACTGCCGCGCTGTATCGCCCGCACCAGACACGAGAGATCTTCCTGAAGAGCTTGCTCGTTGTTTGATCACTCAATATTAGATA
Organism: Phoxinus dragarum; assembly: GCA_033366665.1. Taxonomy (NCBI): domain Eukaryota; kingdom Metazoa; phylum Chordata; class Actinopteri; order Cypriniformes; family Leuciscidae; genus Phoxinus; species Phoxinus dragarum. The sequence continues at coordinate 91,051 of JARPMJ010001925.1, forward strand.
GATTAAACAGCATTGGTTGGCTCTGAAGCAAAAAGCTACAGTGCAATCACCAGCTGCTCGTTATATACCCGCGCTGCGAGGCTGCGCAGCTGATGCAAATGATTGCACGCCAATGTGTATTGGCTCGTTTAGTTTCACTCGAAGTATATCGGCTCTCTAGCGAGATTCCTATTGGTCGGTCACGACCTACGTAGTAGTGACCGACTGATAGGGAACAAGGATTTGTAAACATTAGTATGTCTGTAAAGTTATTCATACATAAATAATTTGATATTGTACGTTTCAGTGTCTCTGTAAACGTAAGAAAAAGTACGTGTGGTAGAACCACTATTTACTTAAAAAAAATAAAAAATACTCATGAGATCATGTTGCAATTTCAGTTGAAGGAGCTTCGAAACCTCAACATTATATTAGCCTTTGAGCTAACTCGGGTATATTTACATCTTTCTGAATGTTGATTAATGTACACTGTCCCTTTGCGAATAAGAATAAAACTTAAAAAAAAAAATCCTTGAGGAAATTTGACATGTACTGTAAATGATACGCCCCAATTAATTGATATTGAATCAAATCACAAGCTTGTGAATCAATATCAAATTGAATTGTGTAATGTGTGTTAATGCCCAGCCCGTTTGTGTATATTTCTCCTAGTGATGTGAGTGTTACCTGGCTGGATTTATTCAAGTTTTTGTCATGCGATTCATTACAGCCACAGTGTGACAATAAGCTAGAGTTGAAGTCTAAATGCAGATAAATATATTTAGTCTATATTTATTGGGAATAGGAAGTACCTTTATTTAATTACGGTAAGACTAAAACACATTATGTGAGCCACAAAAAGACAACATTAAAAATAGAGCTGTAAATGGAGTTTCCTCACACTTGTAAAAGTTTCTGCAAGTATTTTTCCCCATTCTTTTTTTATTGAGATTTTTAACAAAAAAATCATCATGTGTTCGAAGACATGAATCACACAAACCAGCTCCAAGGTACACACTCTGATTTGTGCACCTGTGTGAAGCCTTACGTCTTTGAGGCAATGAAATACAGTAAATTACGTATCAGAATTAAAACTGTTATGAACATCTAATGTTTTTATGACTACAAAAACATCTTATTACAGTTTATTGCAAAATATTCATATATATCAAAATATAGAAGCTGTTTGCGAGTGATGTGCCTCATAGTGGGAAGTCGTTGCAGAGCTTCTCAAATAGTGGATATTTGTGACATGAATAAACGTTATGATTATTCGGTAACTATTTTACGGTGTCCGTGATACAGAGTAATTACATAATTAAGTACTTAGTAGTAGATGTTGTAATAACATGTAACTACATGTAGGCCTACTAAACATGTAATTAAGTTATGGAACAGCCTGTACTTACACATTGTAATTACACACATGTAATAAGCAGCTACTGTTACACATATGTAACAAGCCGGGTCAGTTACATATGTGTTACCGACTTGGTACAATGTAATTATATAAGAAAGTACTTAGTACTACACAATGTAACAAAAAGTACTTAAATATGTTACTAAGGTGTGAAAAAGCCTGCAGGGGTAACATGGGCTGTTACGCCTATGTATTGGTCAAAGTCTGTTACACAGCTGGAGATTCAGATCTGTACTTTAGTTCGAATTAACTCACTAGTTCACAGCATAAATGCATGTAGTAGCTTCCTAATTACATTGAAATTACATAATATTACACAGGGATAAGCTACGTAAAATAAAGTGTATCAAGACTGTACTTAAGTGTACTTCATGTGTACAGTACAGATAAGGTATGTAGTAATACATAAGCCAAATCGGTTTAAGTGCGATTACATGGAAACTGCGATTAATCATGAAGCCCTAGTGTCTTATTAAATAACTTTGCATCGATCGGATTCATTTTTGACTGTAAACATTTCAGGCATTGGTTACTTAGTCAAAAGTTGAGAAAAGGCAAAAATCTCTTGCACCATTTTACCACATTTTACCATCATTGACAGTGAATCAATCATCAGAAAAAAAGGAAATTTTAAATAGTAATGATTAATACTTACAGGCGTATCTCACGTTCAAGCTCCTCACTGTTGGAATAAAAACATCATGAATGAATTGTAAAAAATCATTAGGTCATACAGGATCATTATTCAGTACAAGCACCAACAGCACAAAGTCATAAACTGACACCAACATCTAAATAACATGATCTCCATAAAGACAAAAGAAACTAAACACGAACAACATCATTATAAACAATCCTCTATATTTCAGAGGAAATCTGAATAATAATGAAAACGTTAATAATGATCAAAGTGTCCTGTGTTGCTCACTGTATATTTTGTCTGAGTTATGTGACTTAATAAAGTGCCCCAGAGGGCCCTGCCCGGCCACCACTGTGCCCCCTCACCTCTGGTCGTCTCCACCCAGCCCTGATGTTAGTTTGTGAGGCAGTACTGCCCCTGGACAATCTCCCACTCAGAAGTACGAGATGGAGAGTGGATGGGCGTAGGCTGTCAAATTGTTTTCATTTCGGGTCGTTCTTACCAAAAATATGTTTTCGTTCAGGTTCCAGAACGAAATAAGGGCGGAATAGCATTTGCTTTAATGAATTATAATAATCTTTGCTACTAATCTTTAAATTGCTAAAAAAAATTGAAAATAACAATAAAAACCAATCACTGGTGATTTTCTTTTTTCAGAGACAGGTTGCAGTTGTAACCTAAACATATTATTTGTGTAGATATTTAACATTTTTTTAAATGGTCTATACAGAAACAGAGACAATTGACAAAATCTTGACAATCAACACATTATCTGATTTAGTTTTTACAGTGTGAGTCTAAACATTTCAGTTGTGAGGTACTTGGTCAAAGGTTGAGAAAAGGAGAAAAAAACAAGAAAGTGAAACATCTCTAAAGAATCTGAACAACTGTCAGAAATATAAAGACTAACAACTGCTTTTACTGGACAAACTACAACTGACAGAAAGAGAAACACAGACAAACATCTGACAGTCTGTTAAAACATGATCATGTGCTCATTTACATCATAAACTGATAGTTAAACATTCAGAAGAAAATACTTCTTACAAGGATTCACATCTTCAGGGGATCAGTGTAAATACAGTATATAGGCTACATAAACTAGATTCAGAAAACATGTGAGATATGATATTGTCAATGTTAAGTCTACAGGAATTTTTCACACAATTTGCACCCGATCACTTATAAAAGTCATAACACATCTTTCCTGAATAAACCACATGATTTCAGTAATTATGAGTATTAAAGCTTAATACTTACAAGAGTGACTCATCATGACTGTTGGGGAAAGAAAAAATATTGAATCATCAAAACTATTCACAGTTTTTCCTGTAACTGTATTTAGATTCACAAACAAGCCTTTCTATGTCCAGAATCAGATAGTTTGAGAGCGACTGACTATCTTGAACATGTTCAGTGAGCTTCATGCTTCAAACTGACACACAGATCAGCGTTTAGGGCTTTTCACAATTGACTAGTTACCCCTGGGTCATTCTTAACCCCAGGTAAACAGAATCCTGGGTAATCTTGCTTCTTGTTTCACACTGCTCATCATTTATACTGGGTCCTTATAAGCTGATGTTGAACACTGTACATTTCTAAACCCTAGGTTAATGTTCTTATTTGCATATTCATGGTGTCAGTGTCCCTGATTGGACGAATACAGCACACAACTATTAAATCATGATCATGTGCTCATTTAGATCATAAACTGATAGTTATATATGTTAGATGTTTCACTTCTAGTTAGTTAAAGGAACACTTCACCCCTTTGCATTAGACTTTGTATCTTTAGAAACCCAGTCACATTTTCGAATGGTCATGGTTTATTCCCTTATTTTCCCCTGAGATGGGAGAAATAAGGATTTAAGTGTTCCACTTCCTGCTTTTTATGACGCAAAAATCGTCAATTTGCGTCATAAAAAGCAGGAAGTCAAATTTCTTTGAATAAGGGTAAGACTACAAACACTAGCTCATCATTTATCCAGTAGAAGGCGCTGTTCCGCATGTTTTCAACCCGCCCATAGAGGGATCTCACTCACCAGAATGTACATATAGTGTCAGCCATTCTTTATTTGGAAGCTAAGCTAACAGTTTCTTATTCTGTGGAGAAAGCTGAGTAGTAGCGGTGACCATCCTCTTTTTCCCGGACATGTCCGGCCGTCGAGATCGTCCAAAATGTCCAGGATTCGGCTTTTGCTTTCTGCAGTCGCATTCATAGTTTACATGCACACCTTTTGTTTCAATCTAACTTAATTCATTCCGATTGGTGAATCTGAATGTAGTGTTTACATGAACGCTAAACAAGTGATCGGTTGATGTGCGTTTTAACATTGCTAGGAAAATTCCCGCTCCTCCGTGAGAGATACGAGACCGGTGCGTCTCACAGGCGCCGGCGCCACTCATCAGTAATCACGCCACCGGGCTCGCATCGTTCGCCGCGGCCGTCAGTCTCGTTCCTGCTCGTCACAGTAAACATGAGGAATGGCGACTGAAGAACGCAAAAGCCGAATCCTGGACATTTTGGGCGACATCAAAATACTGGGCAGACTCACGGAGACTCACTAGTAGCATAGCCTTGTTGTTTACTGCGATCTCTTACTGGTAGGGCGTGGCCTCCTAGGGCAGCGAAGCAAGTGCATTCTGGGAGTTGTTGTCTTTCATCCCCATAAGCCAAAAATACATTTTCTGGCTTTTCTCAGTCTAGAAGGCTCCAAATTCAAAAATAATTTCACATCTCTTCTACATAAATGACCCATTTTAAATACACATTCATCTTTCCAGAGGTGAAGTGTTCCTTTAAACTAAAATGTATGTATAATTAATAATCAGAAATAAATAAATACTAATAAAAGACTGTAGGAACTGACATTCAGTTATTTTATGTTTTTTAATAAACCTGCCAAGCATATCAGTTTTATTCTGGAGATCCGCTAAAAGACAGTTATTCACATCATGTTCTCTCTATTCAAATATAAATGAGTGTAATTATCATCATAACTAAAAGTTAACTCTATTAAAAAAAACGAATATTTCTATTAAGTTATTGCCTCCTCAGAATGAAATGCTGGTTGTATTCCTTGTTTTTAATTCATTCAAGACGCAGTAAACGCTTATGCTAGAATGAAAGACTAGAAAGACAAAACAATCTAAACATGAACATCATTATTATTATAAACATGTGATTCACATCTGAGTGACGAATCCAGAGCAAAAAACAATAAATGAGTTTCCACTCTTCTTCTGCTGTAAAGAATAACACACAAACTGAGACATTCAGAAGAAACTGTGTTTCAATACATGAATCTTGAAAGAGTGGAAACACAAGACTGAAGAATGAAGACTGATCTAATACTCTTTATGCTTTTTATGAAATATGCTTTCTTCAGATATCCTGATCTCTCGTCTGAGCAGCTGAGTGTGATTTTGTGGAGTAGGACGTTCCTGATCATCATCATCCTCATCATCCTCCTCCTCATCCTCCTCATCATTCACCTCATCATCCTCCTCATCATCATCCCTCCTCATCATCATCCTCATCATCCTCCCTCATCATCATCCTCATCATCATCCTCCTCTCATCATCATCCGCCTCCTCATCATCATCCTCCTCTCATCCTCATCATCATCACCTCCTCATCACTCACCTCCTCCTCATCATCCTCACACATCATCATCACATCACATCCCCTCATCATCCTCCTCATCTCATCATCCTCCTCCCATCACATCATCCTCCTCATCATCATCCTCATCATCATCTCATCACATCACTCATCATCACCTCATCATCCATCATCCTCCTCATCAGCATCCTCCTCATCATCCCACATCATCATCATCATCACCTCCTCAACATCATCCTCCTCATCATCATCCTCATCATCCATCCTCATCATCATCCACCTCATCATCCTCCTCATCATCCTCCTCATCATCATCCTCCTCATCATCATCATCCACCTCATCATCCTCCTCATCATCATCATCCTCATCATCATCATCCTCCGCCATCATCATCATCCTCATCACCTCCTCCTCATCCTCATCATCACTCCTCCTCCTCACCTCATCATCTCCTCATCACCTCCTCATCATCATCCTCCTCCTCATCATCCCCTCCTCATCCCTCCTCCTCCTCCTCCTCATCATCATCATCCATCCTCATCATCCTCATCCTCCTCCTCCTCCTCCTCCTCCTCCTCCTCCTCCTCATCATCATCCATCCTCCTCCTCCTCCTCCTCCTCTCCTCCTCCTCCTCCTCCTCCTCATCATCATCATCCTCCTCCTCCTCATCATCATCCTCCTCATCATCCTCCTCCTCCTCCTCCTCCTCCTCTCCTCCTCCTCCTCCTCATCATCTCATCATCACACCTCCTCCTCATCATCCTCTCCTCCTCCTCCTCATCATCATCATCATCATCATCATCCTCATCATCATCATCCTCCCCTCCTCATCATCATCATCCTCCTCCTCATCATCATCATCCTCCTCATCATCTCCTCCTCATCATCCCTCATCATCCTCCTCCTCCTCCTCCTCCTCATCATCATCCTCCTCCTCATCATCCTCCTCCTCCTCCTCCTCATCATCATCATCATCATCCTCCTCATCATCATCCCCTCCTCCTCCTCCTCCTCCTCATCATCCTCATCATTCATCCTCCTCCTCCATCATCATCATCCTCCTCATCATCATCCTCCTCATCATCATCCTCATCATCATCCTCCTCCTCACATCCTCTCATCATCATCTTCCTCATCATCATCATCCTCCTCATCATCATCTCCCTCCTCCATCCTCATCCTCATCATCATCATCCTCCTCCATCATCATCCTCCTCCTCATCATCCTCATCATTCATCCTCCTCCTCCTCCTCATCATCCTCCTCATCATCCTCCTCATCATCATCCTCATCATCATCCTCCTCCTCCTCCTCCTCCTCCTCATCATCTCCTCCTCATCATCATTCTCCTCATCATCATCATTCCTCCTCATCATCATCCTCCTCCTCCTCATCATCCTCCTCATCATCATCCTCCTCCTCATCATCCTCCTCATCATCCTCCTCCTCATCATCATCATCCTCCTCCTCATCATCTCATCTCCTCCTCCTCATCATCATCATCCTCCTCCTCATCATCATCAGCCTCCTCATCATCCTCCTCCTCATCATCCTCCTCATCATCCTCCTCCTCATCATCATCATCCTCCTCCTCCTCCTCCTCATCATCATCCTCCTCATCCTCCTCCTCATCATCCTCCTCATCATCATCCTCCTCCTCATCATCCTCCTCATCCTCCTCCTCATCATCCTCCTCCTCCTCATCATCATCCTCCTCCTCATCATCCTCCTCATCATCCCTCCTCCTCCTCCTCATCATCATCCTCCTCATCATCATCCTCCTCCTCATCATCATCCTCCTCCTCATCCTCCTCCTCCTCCTCATCATCCTCCTCATCATCCTCCTCATCATCATCCTCCTCCTCATCATCATCCTCCTCCTCATCATCATCCTCCTCCTCATCCTCCTCCTCCTCCTCATCATCCTCCTCATCCTCCTCCTCATCATCATCCTCCTCCTCCTCATCATCATCCTCCTCCTCATCATCCTCCTCCTCATCATCATCCTCCTCCTCATCATCCTCCTCCTCATCATCCTCCTCCTCATCATCATCCTCCTCCTCATCATCATCCTCATCATCCTCCTCATCATCATCATTCTCCACCCCCACCCCCCCCCCCCCCCCTCCCCCTCCCCCCCCCCCTCCTCCTCCTCCTCAGGATTGCAGGAACAGGGAAACGGGCTTCATCGGTTCGTCTCAGGCTTCAACAACATTCTCATCAATTGATCATTTCATCTTCATTGATGCTCAGGATCAGGGCCAGGATTCTCTCACAGGAATGATGATCCTCAAACACGTGTTACTCCACAAAATCACACCGAGCGTCCTTCCAGCCACAAACACCAGGACTTACACACATTTATTTCTGCAGATCAAACTTCACAAGGTTTCACAAACTTCCTAAGGTTTTGCCTGGTGTTGGTGGTTGCTGCTGCTCGACTGTAATTTCATTAAACTACTTTGTTGTTTTCTCTTTGGTTGAAACATGAATCTCAGAGTCAGAAAAGAAAATTATTAAAGAACAAATACTTACGGGAGCAGACTCAAGAAACTGTTGAAAATAAAAACATGATTATTACGAACATGTAAGAGTCAATTCAAATCAGTTACAATCCAGAGCAAAAAAGAGAGAAAGACAGAAAACACACTAAAGAATCTGAACAACTGTCAGAAATATAAAGACTAACAACTGCTTTTACTGGACAAACTACAACTGACAGAAAGAGAAACACAGACAAACATCTGACCGTCTGTTAAATCATGATCATGTGCTCATTTAGATCATTAACTGATAGTTATATGTTAGATGCTTTACTACTAGTTAGTTTTTAAACTAAAAATGTATGTATAATTAATAATCAGAAATAAATAAATACTAATAAAAGACCGTAGGAACTGACATTTAGTTATTTTATGTTTTTTAATAAACCTGCCAAGCATATCAGTTTTATTCTGGAGAGCGCTAAAATACAGTTATTCACATCATGTTCTCTCTATTCAAATATAAATGGATTTTAATTCATTTTGAATAAAAGCGTCTGCTAAATTAATGAATAAATGTAAATGTAATACATCTAAAGGACAGAAGCACTCCAGGTCAGATAAAACTGATGTAATTCAGATCCGAGGAAATGAGAATTGTAATGTAAATGCCTCGGACTCTGGGTCCATATGAATTAGCTCAAATGATCTATAGGGAATTTTAATAACTAATCATGAATATGATTAATATATTGCTTATTACAGTTACATTAAATTATCGAAATTGAAAATAGATAGATTATATCTAATATATGAATAATCAATCACAACGTCTTATAATTCCTCATTCATATATCAATAATCTTATTTCAGATCGATTATGATATAATCCTTAAGGGAAATTAATGTAATTATCAAATAGGTGTTTGTCCCGCAAACGACCATAACCTATCAATTTCTCAATAAAGTTATCCCTGCTTATAGACTCCAAGAAATATTAACTTTCCTGTGTTTATAAAATTACAACTACTCAATGTAGTAATTAATAAGAGCTTGGTAGCTCTTGTATCGGAAATCTCATTGTATTTATTAACTTTCAACAGAAACAGTCATATAATATATGGTTTTAATAAATGCAAAACTACAGAATATAAGGACTACACAATATACACTGATTATATGTCTTTGTACATAACTTACAGGTGAACAAACAAGACAAAACGAATAACAGATGAGAGAGGGAGAGTTGGAGAGAGAGAGAGAGAAAGTGAGAGAATGCTCTGATTTAGGATGAGAGCGACTTAGAGCAGAAACGCACACCTCGCACGCGGAGAACGCGGTACACCTCGCACGCGGTTTTGGCGTGCGTTTGGGAGAGAGAGCGAGAGAGGATGAAAACGATTCAGAATGACCCGTAGGAGAGACGCGCGCGCGGAGATTTGAGGGTAAGAGGGAGAGAGAGGATGAGAGGGGTGAGAGAGGGAGAGTGAGAGAGAGTCGATCACGAATGATCATAGAATAGCAAAATCACAGACCTTCTGAGAGCCAACAATCGAAACAAACCTTAAAACATTAAACTCGTGGGGGTTATACTTGCAAAGTTCGCTTGTGTGTGAGTGAGTCTGAGGGGAGCGCGCGTTCTCGTGCTGAGGCACGTTCTCTCGTGAATCCTCGGAGCAGGGCGCGTTCTCGTTTGTCCTCGGAGCCGAGCGCGTGCTCTCTTGTTTCCGGAGCGCGCTGGTCAGCCCGGTCTCACCCCAAAACGTCATATACTGACGGGTCTTGACCATACGTCAACATACGACGAAAAGGGTACCCTTTAACGTCAATATGTGTTATGAACATCTAATGTTTTTATGACTACAAAAACATCTTATTACAGTTTATTGCAAAATATTCATATCCAAATATAGAAGCTGTTTGCGAGTGATGTGCCTCATAGTGGGAAGTCGTTGCAGAGCTTCTCAAATAGTGGATATTTGTGACATGAATAAACGATATGATTATTCTTATAGGATTATTGTTTTACTGTTTGGGGGACTATCTATGCTGAGCTTATTGTCATTACAGTTAGTTTATTGTCAGAAGATTGAAACGCTTTAATTGATTAAACATGACTAATAAACACACGAATGCCTTATTCTGTGTAAGAAGCACATCATCTCACAGAAGGACGAGCTCAACTGTCGTTATGAAGTGAGTTTGGAGTAAAGCATGTTATTAAATGTTGTCTTTTGTTGGACAAGAGGTTCATAGTAAATGCTTCTCATGTTTGGAAAGATGTTTGACGCGTGTTGCTTTTTCAAAAGCACATTATAAGTGACTCAAACTCACAGTGCTTTCAGATGGAGCAGCGTTTACAGCGTTTACATCACTGACAAGCTGCGCAGAAAACATAATAGCAGCTTTTGCGATTTCATAATTACGAAAAGCCAAATCGGTTTAAGTGCGATTACATGGAAACTGCGATTAATTACTTTGCATCGATCGGATTCATTTTGACTGTAAACATTCAGGCATTGGTTACTTAGTCAAAAGTTGAGAAAAGGCAAAAATCTCTTGCACCATTTTACCATCATTGACAGTGAATCAATCATCAGAAAAAAGGAAATTCTAAATAGTAATGATTAATACTTACAAGTTACTCTCGGGTTCATTCAACACTTCACTGTTGGAATAAAAACATCATGAATAAATTGTAAAAAATCATTAGGTCATACAGGATCATTATTCAGTACAAGCACCAACAGCACAAAGTCATAAACTGACACCAAAATCTAAATAACATGATCTCCATAAAGACAAAAGAAACTAAACACAAACAACATCATTATAAACAATCCTCTATATTTCATAGGAAAACTGAATAATAATGAAAACGTTAAAGGGTTAGTTCACCCAAAAATGAAAATAATGTCATTAATGACTCGCCCTCATGTCGTTCTAAGCCCGTAAGACCTCCGTTCATCTTCGGAACACAGTTTAAGATATTTTAGATTTAGTCCGAGAGCTTTCTGTCCCTCCATTGAAACTGTATATACAGTATACTGTCCATGTCCATAAGGTAATATAAACATCATCAAAGTAGTCCATGTGACATCAGTGGTTAGTTAGAAGTTTTTGAAGCATCGAAATACGTTTTGGTCCAAAAATTACACAAAATAAGACTTTATTCAGCATTGTATTCTCTCCCGGGTCTGTTGTGAATCTGCGTTTAGGACTCCGCAGTGACGCTGCTGACGTAAGACGCTGATGACGTGTTATCTGGTGCGCCCGAGCTTCGTTTACAGTCTGAGGGAGACGCACGCTATATTCAAGCTATTCTACATTGTTTGCGTGGATATCATTTTTTTAATGGTGCGTAAATGTGCATGTCGCGGTTGAGACACTTTTACAGCGTGCGTTTCCCTCAGTCTATAAATGAAGCTCGGGCGCACCAGATAACACGTCATCAGCGTCTTACGCCATCAGCGTAACTGTGAAGGATTGACAACAGACCCGGAGAGAATACAATGCTGAATAAAGTCTTATTTTGTGTTATTTTTGGACCAAAACGTATTTTCGATGCTTCAAAAACTTCTAACTAACCCACTGATGTCACAAGGACTACTTTGATGATGTTTATATTACCTTATGGACATGGACAGTATACTGTATATACAGTTTCAATGGACGGACAGAAAGCTCTCGGACTAAATCTAAAATATCTTAAACTGTGTTCCGAAGATGAACGGAGGTCTTACGGGCTTTAGAACGACATGAGGGTGAGTCATTAATGACATTATTTTCATTTTTGGGTGAACTAACCCTTTAATAATGATCAAAGTGTCCTGTGTTGCTCACTGTATATTTGTCTGAGTTATGTGACTTAATAAAGTGACCCAGAGGGCCCTGCCCGGCCACCACTGTGCCCCCTCACCTCTGGTCGTCTCCACCCAGCCCTGATGTTAGTTTGTGAGGCAGTACTGCCCCTGGACAATCTCCCACTCAGAAGTACGAGATGGAGAGTGGATGGGCGTAGGCTGTCAAATTGTTTTCATTTCGGGTCGTTCTTACCAAAAATATGTTTTCGTTCAGGTTCCAGAGCGAATAAGAACGGAATAGCATTTGCTTTAATGAATTATAATAATCTTTGCTCCAAATCTTTAAATTGCTAAAAAAAAATTAAAATAACAATAAAAACCAATCGCTGGTGATTTTCTTTTTTCAGAGACAGGTTGCAGTTGTAACCTAAACATATTATTTGTGTAGATATTTAACATTTTTTTAAATGGTCTATACAGAAACAGAGACAATTGATAAAATCTTGACAATCAACACATTATCTGATTAGTTTTTACAGTGTGAGTCTAAACATTTCAGTTGTGAGGTACTTGGTCAAAGGTTGAGAAAAGGAGAAAAAAACAAAGAAAGTGAAACATCTCTAAAGAATCTGAACAACTGTCAGAAATATAAAGACTAACAACTGCTTTTACTGGACAAACTACAACTGACAGAAAGAGAAACACAGACAAACATCTGACAGTCTGTTAAATCATGATCATGTGCTCATTTAGATAATTAACTGATAGTTATATATGTTAGATGTTTTACTACTAGTTAGTTTTTAAACTAAAAATGTATGTTTAATTAATAATCAGCAATAAATAAATACTAATAAAAGACTGTAGGAACTGACATTCAGTTATTTTATGTTTTTTTAATAACCTGCCAAGCATATCAGTTTTATTCTGGAGAGCCGCTAAAAGACAGTTATTCACATCATGTTCTCTCTATTCAAATATAAATGAGTGTAAATATCATCATAACTAAAAGTTAACTCTATTAAAAAAAACAAATATTTCTATTAAGTTATTGCCTCCTCAGAATGAAATGCTGGTTGTATTCCTTGTTTTTAATTCATTCAAGACGCAGTAAACGCTTATGCTAGAATGAAAGACTAGAAAGACAAAACAATCTAAACATGAACATCATTATTATTATAAACATGTGATTCACATCTGAGTGACGAATCCAGAGCAAAAAACAATAAATGAGTTTCCACTCTTCTTCTGCTGGTAAAGAATAACACACAAACTGAGACATTCAGAAGAAACTTCAGTGTTTCAATACATGAATCTTGAAAGAGTGGAAACACAAGACTGAAGAATGAAGACTGATCTAATACTCTTTATGCTTTTTTATGAAATATGCTTTCTTCAGATATCCTGATCTCTCGTCTGAGCAGCTGAGTGTGATTTTGTGGAGTAGGAACGTTCCTGATCATCATCATCCTCATCATCCTCCTCCTCCTCATCCTCAGGATTGCAGGAACAGGGAAACGGGCTTCATCGGTTCGTCTCAGGTTTCAACAACATTCTCATCAATGGATCATTTCATCTTCATTGATGCTCAGGATCAGGGCCAGGATTCTCTCACAGGAATGATGATCCTCAAACACGTGTTACTCCACAAAATCACACCGAGCGTCCTTCCAGCCACAACACCAGGACTTACACACATTTATTTCTGCAGATCAAACTTCACACAGCAATAAATGGACTTTCTTTAATTCAATCCTAAGTTTTGCCTGGTGTTGGTGTTTGCTGCTGCTCGACTGTACTTTCATTGAACTACTTTGAGTTTCATGTTTCAACCAAAGAGAGAACAACAGAGTCAAGAAAGAAAATTATTAAAGAACAAATACTTACAAGAGCAGACTCAAGGAACTGTTGAAAAAAAAAACATGAACCATCATAAGAACATGATTATCATGAACATGTAAGAGTCGATTCACATCTGAGTTACAATCCAGAGGAAAAAAGAGAGAAAGACAGAAAACACACTAAAGAATCTGAACAACTGTCAGAAATATAAAGACTAACAACTGCTTTTACTGGACAAACTACAACTGACAGAAAGAGAAACACAGACAAACATCTGACAGTCTGTTAAATCATGATCATGTGCTCATTTAGATCATTAACTGATAGTTATATGTTAGATGTTTCACTATTAGTTAGTTTTTTAAACTAAAAATGTATGTTTAATTAATAATCAGCAATAAATAAATACTAATAAAAGACTGTAGGAACTGACATTCAGTTATTTTATGTGTTTTAATAAACCTGCCAAGCATATCAGTTTTATTCTGGAGAGCCGCTAAAATACAGTTATTCACATCATGTTCTCTCTATTCAAATATAAATGAGTGTAAATATCATCATAACTAAAAGTTAACTATTAAAAAAACTGTTTCTATGCTTTCACTATTATTTTCCTCCCTGTTCTAACCTGTACTCATGACAATGTGTGAATCTTGGTATTGTCAGCACTGCTTGTGTTATTGCCTCCTCAGAATGAAATGCTGGTTGTATTCCTTGTTTTTAATTCACTTTGAATAAAAGTGTCTGCTAAATAACTGAGTAAATGTAAATGTAATGCATCTAAAGGACAGAAGCACATCAGGTCAGATAAAACTGATGTAATTCAGATCCGAGGAAATGAGAATAAAGCTCAACAGTGATGCTCACTTCTCAACACGTCTTGGTTAAGTGTTTTGATTAGGCGTAACCTAATCACGTGTTTGTTAACGATATTGATTGTCAGCGGTTTGAGGTTTATGTGTGAAGTGTTTAATGTCTTATTATAAAAACTTTACATTAAATATCATTATGTTGTACTATGGCAGGAAAACAGCATTATAAAGATGATCAATCAAAATGTTAATTTTATGATTTTTTCCAATATTCATAAACAAGGATTTGTAAACATTAGTATGTCTGTAAAGTTATTCATACATAAATAATTTGATATTGTACGTTTCAGTGTCTCTGTAAACGTAAGCAAAAGTACGTGTGGTAGAACCACTATTTACTTCAAAAAGACAAAATACTCATGAGATCATGTTGCAATTTCAGTTGAAGGAGCTTCGAAACCTCAACATTATATTAGCCTTTGAGCTAACTCGGGTATATTTACATCTATCTGAATGTTGATTAATGTACACTGTCCCTTTACGAATAAAAATAATAATAGTACTTAAAAAAGTTCCTTGAGGAAATTGGACATGAACTGTAAATGATACGCCCCAGTTAATTGATATTGAATCAAATCACAATCTTGTGAATCAATATCAAATTGAATTGTGAAATTTGTTTTAATGTTTGTGTATATTTCTCCTAGTGATGTGAGTGTTACCTGGCTGGATTTATTCAAGTTTTTGTCATGCGATTCATTACAGCCACAGTGTGACAATAAGCTAGAGTTGAAGTCTAAATGCAGATAAATATATTTAGTCTATATTTATTGGGAATAGGAAGTACCTTTATTTAATTACGGTAAGACTAAAACACATTATGTGAGCCACAAAAAGACATCATTAAAAATAGAGCTGTAAATGGAGTTTCCTCACACTTTTATTGAGATTTTAAACAAAAAATCATCATGTGTTCGAAGACATGAATCAAACCAACCAGCTCCAAGGTACACACTTGATTTGTGCAGCTGTGTGAAGCCTTACGTCTTTAAGGAGGCAATGAAATACAGTAAATTACGTATCAGAATTAAAACTGTTATGAACATCTAATGTTTTTATGACTACAAAAACATTGTATTACAGTTTATTGCAAAATATTCATATATATCCAAATATAGAAGCTGTTTGCGAGTGATGTGCCTCATAGTGGGAAGTCGTTGCAGAGCTTCTCAAATAGTGGATATTTGTGACATGAATAAACTATATGATTATTCTTATAGGATTATTGTTTTACTGTTTGGGGACTATCTATGCTGAGCTTATTGTCATTACAGTTAGTTTATTGTCAGAAGATTGAAACGCTTTGATTGATTAAACGTAATAAACACACGAATGCCTTATTCTGTGTAAGAAGCACATCATCTCACAGAAGGACGAGCTCAACTGTCGTTATGAAGTGAGTTTGGAGTAAAGCATGTTATTAAATGTTGTCTTTTGTTGGACAAGAGGTTCATAGTAAATGCTTCTCATGTTTGGAAAGATGTTTGACGCGTGTTGCTTTTTCAAAAGCACATTATAAGTGACTCAAACTCACAGTGCTTTCAGATGGAGCAGCGTTTACAGCGTTTACATCACTGACAAGCTGCGCAGAAAACATAATAGCAGCTTTTGCGATTTCATAATTGCGATAAGCCAAATCGGTTTAAGTGCGATTACATGGAAACTGCGATTAATCATGCAGCCCTAGTGTCTTATTAAATAACTTTGCATCGATCGGATTCATTTTTGACTGTAAACATTTCAGGCATTGGTTACTTAGTCAAAAGTTGAGAAAAGGCAAAAATCTCTTGCACCATTTTACCATCATTGACAGTGAATCAATCATCAGAAAAAAAGGAAATTCTAAATAGTAATGATTAATACTTACAGGCGTCTCTCACGTTCAAGCTCCTCACTGTTGGAATAAAAACATCATGAATAAATTATAAAAAATCATCTAAATAACATGATCTCCATAAAGACAAAAGAAACTAAACACGAACAACATCATTATAAACAATCCTCTATATTTCAGAGGAAAACTGAATAATAATGAAACGTTAATAATGATTAAAGTGTCCTGTGTTGCTCACTGTATATTTTGTCTGAGTTATGTGACTTAATAAAGTGACCCAGAGGGCCCTGCCCGGCCACCACTGTGCCCCCTCACCTCTGGTCGTCTCCACCCAGCCCTGATGTTAGTTTGTGAGGCAGTACTGCCCCTGGACAATCTCCCACTCAGAAGTACGAGATGGAGAGTGGATGGGCGTAGGCTGTCAAATTGTTTTTATTTCGGTTCGTTCTTACCAAAAATATGTTTTCGTTCAGGTTCCAGAGCGGAATAAGAACGGAATAGCATTTGCTTTAATTCATTATAATAATCTTTGTTACTAATCTTTAAATTGCTAAAAA
Organism: Phoxinus dragarum; assembly: GCA_033366665.1. Classification (NCBI taxonomy): domain Eukaryota; kingdom Metazoa; phylum Chordata; class Actinopteri; order Cypriniformes; family Leuciscidae; genus Phoxinus; species Phoxinus dragarum. The sequence goes on from JARPMJ010001925.1 coordinate 108,109, forward strand.
TCTTTGAAAATAACAATAAAAACCAATCACTTGTGATTTTCTTTTTTCAGAGACAGGTTGCAGTTGTAACCTAAACATATTATTTGTGTAGATCATTAAAAAAAATATTTAAATGGTCTATACAGAAACAGAGACAATTGATAAAATCTTGACAATCAACACATTATCTGATTTAGTTTTTACAGTGTGAGTCTAAACATTTCAGTTGTGAGGTACTTGGTCAAAGGTTGAGAAAAGGAGAAAAAAAAACAAAGAAAGTGAAACATCTCTAAAGAATCTGAACAACTGTCAGAAATATAAAGACTAACAACTGCTTTTACTGGACAAACTACAACTGACAGAAAGAGAAACACAGAAAAACATCTGACAGTCTGTTAAATCATGATCATGTGCTCATTTAGATCATTAACTGATAGTTATATGTTAGATGCTTTACTACTAGTTAGTTTTTAAACTAAAAATGTATGTTTAATTAATAATCAGCAATAAATAAATACTAATAAAAGACTGTAGGAACTAGTGTTGTCAAAAGACCCGGTACTTCGGTACCATTTCGGTACTAAAAAAATTAAATGGTTACGGTACCAGCTTTTCTTAAGTACCAGTGTTGTGCCGAATTTTGACCCTCTGCCAAATTATTACCCACCTCGTTGAAGTCAGTACCTGATTGCCTAATCCTAACCCCACCCCTAATCCGAACCCCTCCCCCACAACTAATCCTAAATTTACCAATGCTAGGAGGGTAATAATTTGGCGGGGGTCGAAATTCGGCACAACACCTGTAGTACCGAGGTATCGGATTAATCCGGTTCTTGATGCGCTGTCCGAACGGTGCACAGTTGTACCTCTTCATAAACACACTGAGACATGGCGACCGGCGGCGCTGCTAATGCAGTGGCTCTGAATCCACTTGTTGACAAGAAAGGAGGAAAGAGCCGTTCACATAGCGCGTTTTTTGCGCGTGCAAATTCGTTTTCCAGGCGCGCCTCTGTTCTTGGTTGCATAGCAACGGCAGACGCAACGTGTAAGCACGCGCTTGTGGAAAGGAGGAAAGCGGTGCAAACTGCGCTCTGAGGAAGTATCATCAAATAATTAATTGATTTCTAGCCCTTGCATTAGCTTTACTACTAGATATATTAATTGAGATGAGAAATAAAAAGATTTCCATGTTGTTACGGAAAGGCCACTGGTTTTTGTCACATGACCTGTTGAGATGCTTCTATTAAAATCGAAGCATCTCGATTGGGCACAGCCCAAGCCTCCGCCCAGCGCCGCATCTCAACGCCGCCAGACGCAGAGCTCGAGACCGCGCTCTAGATCTTCCAGCCGCCGCCCCGCTCAGCGTGGCCCACGACCGAAGATCGCGTTAAAACCTGAGGCCCCGAAGTCATCCTAGCACTCCTAGGAAAACGACGGTGTTCAAGTCCCGCTGCGACTGGACTTTCACCGAAGTTTGCCGCTCGTCCAGTCCCAAGAAAAGTGACTGGTCCAGTGTATTTAGCATCCAACAAGCCTGTTCCATTACCCGCTTGCCTGCACACAACAGCCGTTTTCACGGCTACCCAGATAAATCCTTTAAAGAGCGTATTTTCTGGTGTCCCGGCCACGGCCGATGGTGTTTCATGTGTAGTAAGACTGCCCACTGTAATGTGCCCATCCCTACACACAAACACGGCCCCACACACAGGGCATGCGCACATAAAATCGACTCAGTTCGATTGCGCGTTAAAAGTAGCACACGTGCCCACTACCCAGTGCCCACTAATGCTACCTCCTGCTTCGCGAGCGATGCTATAAAGGTGGTAAACGTGCCCGCTCCCCCGCGCCCGCGCCCACGTTCACACACAAGCACCACGTTTCCTACGGAGCCCGTCCAGCCCTCCATCTCCCGGGTTAACCACCGTGGAGGGGTCGAGCGCGGACATTCTGCCCGCTGCTTTACAGCAGATACTTCCTGGTACCCAAGAAAGACGGGGGTCTGAGACCCATATTAGATCTGAGGCAACTGAACAGAGCGCTTATGAAGCGCCAGTTCAAGATGCTCACGACCAGAAAAATCCTTGCGCATGTTCACCAGGGAGACTGGTTTGTGTCAATAGATCTAAAGGACGCGTATTTTCAAATACAGATTGCGTCACGTCACAGGCGATTTTTGAGATTCGCCTTCGAGGGTTAGGCATACCAGTACACAGTCCTGCCGTTCGGCTTGTCTCTAGCACCCCGTACATTTACAAAGTGCATGGACGCAGCACTCGTTCCCCTCAAACTTCAGGGCGTTCGAGTGCTGAATTATTTGGACGACTGGCTCATTCTAGCCCAATCTCACTCAGAGATCAGCAGTGAGATGTTAGCAGTGAGCAAAGCGCTCACGCGCTTTCGTCCCCTGATTGCGGGTTGCCACGTTCTGATACGTTCAGACAACATATCAGTGGTATCCTACATAAATCGCCAAGGCAGCCTCAGGTCCCTGCTGTTATACAGGCTGACCAGACGCCTCCTGATATGGGCATGCAGCAACCTCCTTTCACTGAAAGCAGTGCACGTGCCAGGGCGCCTGAATGTTGGACCAGACAGACTGTCCAGGAACCACGTTCCGACAGGAGAATGGTCGTTGCACCCACAGACAGTATGGCTGCTGTGGAAGAAGTTCGGCAGAGCGGAGGTAGACCTGTTTGCGTCTCAAGAGAACGCTCACTGTCCAGAATTTTTCACAAAAAGCAAGGACGCTCTAGCCCACCAGTGGCCTCAGCGTCCCCTTTATGCTTTCCCCCCTGTCTCCCTCCTGACCCAGGTGGTGGAGCGGATCAGGGAGGAAGGATGCTCATTGCTGCTAGTGGCGCCGCTCTGGTTGAATCAGCCCTGGTTCCCAGCTGTGATGCAGTTAGCAAGCACCACCCCGTGGCCAGTGCCTCTGAGGAGGGATCTCCTTTCTCAAGCAAATGGCTCGATTTGGCATCCTCACCCGGAGCTATGGTCCCTTCATGTGTGGGCCATCAACGAGTATCCGCTGACCTCCCACAGGGGAGTGTTGAACACGATCACGCAGGCTAGAGCTCCGTCTACGCGGCATCTCTATGCCTCTAAGTGGTCAGTATTTTCTGGTTGGTGCACGTCTCGTGGCGTGTCACCCCCAGACTGCGGAGTGGCAGAGGTTCTATCTTTCCTAAAAGAGCTGTTGGACAAGGGGAGGTCCCCTTCCACGCTCAAAGTATATGTGGCAGCCATAGCAGCGTTCTCTGAAACTGCGCTTGGCCAGTCCATAGGAAGTCCATTAGTCATTCGGTTCCTTAAAGGAGCTAAGAGACTGAATCCCCCCAGACCTCCCACAGTTCTCATTTGGGACCTTTCCACGGTGCTGGACGCCATGAAGGGTCATCCTTTTGAGCCTCTCCAGGAGATTTAAATGAAACACCTGTCGTTTAAGACGGTGTTTCTTCTGGCTCTCGCTTCAGTGAAGCGCACAGGTCATTTCCCTGTCTGCCCTTCCGGTCACGGGGGAGAATGTGGACGAGAGTTTTCTCTGCCCGGTTAGGGCATTGAGAGCTTATGTGTCGCGCTCGTCTGCCTTCAGACAGACGGAGCAGCTTTTTGTTTCGTTCAGTGGGCGTTCTAAGGGACTAGCCGCTTCGAAACAGAGCCTATCCAGATGGATAGTGGACGCTATAGCTCTGGCTTATGCATCCAAAGGCATTCAATGCCCTTTGGGTGTCAAAGCGCACTCCACGAGGAGCATAGCTTCTTCGTGGGCCTGGTCGAGTGGGATTGCCTTGCAAGACATTTGTATGGCGGCAGGCTGGGCCTCCCCGTCTACATTTATCAGGTTTTATAACCTTGAGGTTCCTGCTTTACAAGCCAGGTTACTATTGGTCTAGTTTGGCCATATGTGGTTAGACTGAAATATCAGTCGCTGATATATAGCTATGTTAAATAGCTGGGCTGCTCTGAGCAGCCAAATTTTCGGAAGATGGTGGTAGGAACCCACTTCTTTCTGGATTCCCTGTGAGTCCCTTAGGTGATTATGCACTGTATGAACCCCAGCTTATGGCTCTGGGTCTATGGTGTCGGATCCATGCATACACGGCATTTTACATTGCGTTCCCCAAAGCGTAGCTAGCTACGCAGTACGAGAGTATCTCTCGTAAGAGAACATACTCGGTTACTAACGTAACCTCGGTTCTCTCTAGAGAGAGGAACGAGTACTGCGTATCCTGCCGTGTATGCGCTCTGGTTGTTTTCACTTTTAAAAATCAGAGAAGATGAGCCTACGAGCGCATTTTATAGCCCTAAGCCACGCCCGTTTCGGCGGGACGTGACGCTGAAGGGCGCGAAGCGCCCTCATTGGGTGTGCCGTCACTCAAGGTCTTGCTCGATAGGCTCAAGCAGTTGCCCGCATAGCAGCCAATCGGCGCGCGAGCTGCCTCGCCTGTGTCTGTATGCTGCGGCAACGCGTTTTACGTTTATACAAAATTAAGGATAATTTTTGGCTTCAGTATTCTCGTGGAAAAGGATTTTCCCCAAAGCGTAGCTAGCTACGCAGTACTCGTTCCTCTCTCTAGAGAGAACCGAGGTTACGTTAGTAACCGAGTACGTTATTCACATCGTGTTTCTATGCTTTCACTATTATTTTCCTCCCTGTTCTAACCTGTACTCATGACAATGTGTGAATCTTGGTATTGTCAGCACTGCTTGTGTTATTGCCTCCTCAGAATGAAATGCTGGTTGTATTCCTTGTTTTTAATTCACTTTGAATAAAAGTGTCTGCTAAATAACTGAGTAAATGTAAATGTAATACATCTAAAGGACAGAAGCACATCAGGTCAGATAAAACTGATGTAATTCAGATCCGAGGAAATGAGAATAAAGCTCAACAGTGATGCTCACTTCTCAACACGTCTTGGTTAAGTGTTTTGATTAGGCGTAACCTAATCACGTGTTTGTTAACGATATTGATTGTCAGCGGTTTGAGGTTTATGTGTGAAGTGTTTAATGTCTTATTATAAAATCATAACATTAAATATCTTTATGTTGTACTATGGCAGGAAAACAACATTATAAAGATGATCAATCAAAATATGAATTTCATGATTTTTTTCCAATATTCATAAACAAAGATTTGTAAACATTAGTATGTCTGTAAAGTTATTCATACATAAATAATTTGATATTGTACGTTTCAGTGTCTCTGTAAACGTAAGCAAAAGTACGTGTGGGTAGAACCACTATTTACTTCAAAAAGACAAAATACTCATGAGATCATGTTGCAATTTCAGTTGAAGGAGCTTCGAAACCTCAACATTATATTAGCCTTTGAGCTAACTCGGGTATATTTACATCTATCTGAATGTTGATTAATGTACACTGTCCCTTTGCGAATAAGAATAACAATAATACTTAAAAAAAAAGAAATCCTTGAGGAAATTTGACGTGTACTGTAAATGATACGCCCCAATTAATTGAAATTGAATCAAATCACAAGCTTTTGAATCAATATCAAATTGAATTGTGAAATGTGTGTTAATGAACCGGTTTGAGGTTTACGTTTATACCCTATTATATAGGGTATAAATATAACCTATTGTTTATATTTCTCATAGATTAAATGAGAATTAAATTTCATTCTAGAATTAGAATGTGATTAAATCTCACCCGATTAAAAGGTGTTACCTGGCTGGATTTATTAAAGTTTTTGTCATGCGATTCATTACAGCCACAGTGTGACAATAAGCTAGAGTTGAAGTCTAAATGCAGATAAATATATTTAGTCTATATTTATTGGGAATAGGAAGTAGCTTTATTTAATTACGGTAAGACTAAAACACATTATGTGAGCCACAAAAAGACATCATTAAAAAATAGAGCTGTAAATGGAGTTTCCTCACACTTGTAAAAGTTTCTGCAAGTATTTTTCTTATTGAAAAAAAAAAAAAAAAATCATCATGTGTTCGAAGACATGAATCAAACCAACCAGCTCCAAGGTACACACTTTGATTTGTGCAGCTGTGTGAAGCCTTACGTCTTTAGGGAGGCAATGAAATACAGTAAATTACGTATCAGAATTAAACCTGTTATGAACATTGGGGGCCCTATTTTAACGATCTGAAAACGCAAGTGTCAAAGTGCAAAGCGCAAGTAACTTTGTGGGCGGATCCCGGCGCTGTTGCTATTTTCCCGGCGGGATAAATTACTCTTGCGCCCGACGCAAATCTAAAAGGGGTTGGTCTGAAGTCGCTTCATTATTCATAGGTGTGGTTTTGGGCGTAACGTGAAATAAACCATTCAGAGCGTCCTCTCACATTCCCTTTAAGAGCCGGCGCGCTTGTTCCATGGCCGATAGCTATTATAACGGCGGATTTGCCGGCGCACGCCAGGAGCGATTCACAGCCGAGGAAACCGACGTTCTCGTCAGGGCCGTAAAACACAGAGAAGTGACATTGGGGATGATGGGAGAAACCCACACAAATTAGCTTCGGTTAAACAGGCGTATAATTTGGGTAGTAAATGTGTAGCCTAATCTAGATTTTTTTTTTTTTTTTAATCTAGATTGATCTTTTTCACATCTTCACGGACACAACAATGATTTCCCTCGTGTGTTAATATTTTTCCTTGTAATAATGTATGATTTGCAAAAATGAAAACTGCTGCATCTGTTTATATTAGAGAATCAAAGTGGATGCGCGTTAACACGCTACATTATGGCCAAGCACGCGCCCTTAAAATACCATGTCACTAACGCGCAACGCGCCACTGTCTTTAGACTGTTTTTTTCCTGGTCAGTGGCGGAGTTGTTTTCTAAAACTGGAAAATAGCACCAAGGAACGTTTGCGCCGGAACACGACCCCTCTTTGCGCTGAACCGCCCCCGCGAGCGCAAGTTCATTCCCTGATTTACCGACGTGCGTCTGTGGAGGAAAAGTCCGCTGTGCGCGGGTGCAAAATAGGAATGATCCATGCGTCGGTGTTCAAAGTCAATTGCGCTGGGTGCAAGATAGGGCCCCTAATGTTTTTATGACTACAACAACATCTTATTACAGTTTATTGCAAAATATTCATATATATCCAAATATAGAAGCTGTTTGCGAGTGATGTGCCTCATAGTGGGAAGTCATTGCAGAGCTTCTCAAATAGTGGATATTTGTGACATGAATAAACAATATTGTGACTTTTATAGTGACTTTTTCCAACATGGACGTCTGTGGCCTTCTTCGGAAAGTTGAGCAGCTACATGCTGATGTATCCGTCTTGAAACATGCGATACACCGACAATCTGAAACAGGTGAAGATTTGAGTGCAGTCGCGGCGGACGTGAGCCGCCGGGTTTGTGCCCTCGAGCAGAACGCTGCCCACGGTGGTGCGGGCTTTAATGCGCCGGAGAGCTGGAAGGAGAATGCAAGCACCACGCGCCCTACTCACTATACGGATGTCGGTGACGCGGATGGTTCGGCGGAGGTGCCTGAAACAACAGGTGACAGTCGCCGAGGAGAGGCTCCAAGACCCGTGCTTCAAGCAATGGAGAGTATTATGCCAGCAGCTAGCCCTGGGTTGACGAGGCTGTCGCCTGGTTTACCTAAGTGGAACCAGGTTGTAAAAAGGGGGCGACAGAAACGCACAGAGGAGTCCCAACAGGGAGTACGCACAGGCAAATCAGTGTTGGAACGGAGGGCAGTAAAAATTGTTGTGGGCACTGGTGCGGCAAGAGACATCAAGATGATAACAACAAAAAGGGGTGAGTGTCTTCGCCAGTAGGTTTTCACCTGATGTAGATGTTGAAGTACTGCGTGCTCATCTTATGCATAAACTTGGGCATGAAGTATCATGCGAAAGGATTGTTACTGTAAACAGCAGATATGCATCATTTAAAATAGCTGCTGAATGCAAAGATGTTGGTGATATGTATAACCCGGAACTATGGCCAGAGGGAGCGTATGTACGGCGTTACTATGAACCACGGAGAGCTGGAACCGTGGGTGCTAACTTTAAAGCGGCTACTCTACCCTCTGCCAATACGAGTATGCCTGATAATTGCATGAGTGCCAAAGTATGATGTCGCTATGGATATACACGTCCTATCATATAACTGCCGTGGCCTGCGCTTGGGTCAAAGTGCTGAGGATAAAGCTCGCCGTTTTATTGTTGATCAGTTGCTGGAGCACAGTGATATTCTGTGCCTACAGGAAACATTTCTTGCAATGCAGGATTTAACGGGTCTGAACTCAATCAGTGACAGTTTTCACGGTGCTGGAGAGTCTACTACTGACCTCAGTCAGGGAATACAAAGAGGCAGAATTCCAGGAGGTGTGGCAATTCTGTGGAATAAAAAGCTGGACTCAGCGATTAATGTAGTTAGGCTTGGTGTGGACTGGTGTATTGCTATACGTCTGACACAGTGTGATAAGGAATTTATTATTTTAAATATGTACACTCCATATGAATGCCAGCAAAATGAAGAAGATTATGTAAATAAGGTTGCTTTTATTAGTTCCTATTTACAAAATGAGTGTTTTTCAAATATCTTTATCGTTGGGGATATGAATGCAGACATTTCAGACAACAGGTCAGTGTTTGCTAAACATTTAAATAACTTATGTACCGATAATAATTTAATACTGTCCAGCAGAGAGCTCCTGCCTGATGATAGCTATACACATATAAGCGAGGCCTGGCACACCACGTCCTGGCTGGACCATTGCCTCACTACAGCCGATGCTCACGCATCCTTGGCACATATGGAAATTTTATACGATGTATCCACTTCTGATCACATTCCTGTAAAAATGATGATCAGGTCTGAGTACATACCGTCAACTATAAAGTGTGAAAATAACTCAAATCATGTTTTTTTGGACTGGTCCTCTCTTACATGTGAAGAAATGTCTTTGTACTATGAACATACTGATCAATTATTGAATAATATATATCTCCCTAGAGAGGCCACTCATGTGCAAAAATGGTAATTGCACAAATAGTGAACATATCACAGATATCTCTGCTATGTATACTGCTATTGTCCTCTGCTTTACTTGAAGCGAGTAAGTCTCTTCTTAAGCATAAAAAGGGAGGAAAAACTCGGCCTGGCTGGAATGCATATGTGGCTGAATTCTATGCTGAGGCTCGTGAAGCTACTAGATCCTGGGCAATGGCTGGTAAACCAAGACAGGGACCTATTTTTTGAATATAAGAAGAGCACAAATGCAAAATGTAAATATGCAATACGTTTTATTAGTAAAAATGAGCAGCATTTGAGGGGCAGAAGCTATGGCCAAGAAACTTTTAGATAACACAAATAATGATTTCTGGAAAGAAGTGAAACGTACAAATAACTGCAAACCCTCAATACCATGTTCAGTTGATGGAGTCTCTGGTGCAAATGCTATTGCTGAGCTCTGGCGAATGCATTATAGAAAATTGTTTAATTGTGTACAGACTAAATGTTTTAAAGTAGATAATGTTGACGATGTAGATACAATCAAATTTCATGAGGTCTCTAAAGCTATTAGGAACTTAGCAGCTAATAAATCAACTGGCCTGGATTCTATCTCGGCTGAACATCTAAAAAATGCAAGCATACGGCTATATACACTTCTTGCACTAGGCTTTACTGCTTTCATGATCCATGGCTTTCTTCCAGACTCAATGATGTCTGTGATGTTGATTCCTGTGATTAAGGATAAAGCAGGAAAAGTGGGTTCTTTAGACAACTACAGACCCATCGCCCTAGCTAATATATTATCAAAAGTTGTGGAATTAATTCTCCTGGAGAGGATTAATGAATTAATTATCTCTGCAGATAATCAATTTGGTTTTAAACCGAAGCATGGTACGGATATGTGCATATATGTCCTGAAGGAACTACTAAGCAACTATAAGAGAAAAAACTCAACTGTTTTTTTTATGTTTTTTAGATGCATCTAAGGCATTCGATCGGGTGAATCATTGGAAATTATTTAAAAAATTGGATGCAGCAGGAGTCCCTAAATACATTGTTAGAATACTATCATATTGGTATGCCCAACAGACCATGCAAGTGAAATGGGACAGCTGTATATCGGCTCCTTTTCATATTAGTAATGGAGTAAGACAAGGGGAGCATCTTATCCCCCATTTTATTCAATTTTTACATGAATGATTTATCATATAAATTAAACCGAGTTAAAACTGGCTGTATGGTCGGCAGTACAGTGATGAACCATCTTATGTATGCAGATGATTGTGTGATTTTTAGCCCGAGCTCAGCTGGACTGCAGCATCTTCTTAGCATATGCTCTGTGTTTGGGGAAGAACATGATGTAAAGTACAATGATTCTAAAAGTCTTATCATGATTTGCAGAACCGCAGAAGACAGACATTTAACTTTTCCTGTTTTTAGGCTTGCAGGTAATGTTCTTAATATCTGCAGTAAAGTGAAATATCTTGGTCACCTGATTACAGATCAGCTTACAGATGACAATGATATTAATCGTCAGTGCCGTATGCTGTATGTGCGGGCAAATGTTCTGGTACGCAAATTTGGTTGCTGCACTGCTGGAGTCAAGTTGACCTTATTTAAAGCATACTGTTCGCCTTTGTACACTGCACATCTGTGGCTGAACTATAAAAAAGCTAGTCTCCAGAAATTGCAAGTAGCTTTCAATGACGCTCTGAGGATGCTACTAAAAAAGCCCAGATCAACTTGTGCGAGTGAGTTGTTTGTGAGCAACAGAGTGGACACACTGCAGTCTGTCCTGCGAAAAGAGATGTTCAGGTTCATTTGTCGACTGAATGATTTTGTAAATCAAGTTGTTGTGGTGCTGGTGAATGTTAGGTACAGTACCACAACGCTGCATGTCCCAGTTTTGGGAACACTGGTATAAGTGTCTTTTTTTTTTTAAAGCGAGTCATTTGTAACTTTGTGTTGTGTATTTGTATTTGTATTATGTGTTATTTTATATTTTTTTGTATGGATGGACCATGAGTCTGAAATAAAGGATACTACTACTAATATGATTATTCTTATAGGATTATTGTTTTACTGTTTGGGGACTATCTATGCTGAGCTTATTGTCATTACAGTTAGTTTATTGTCAGAAGATTGAAACGCTTTGATTGATTAAACATGACTAATAAACACACGAATGCCTTATTCTGTGTAAGAAGCACATCATCTCACAGAAGGACGAGCTCAACTGTCGTTATGAAGTGAGTTTGGAGTAAAGCATGTTATTAAATGTTGTCTTTTGTTGGACAAGAGGTTCATAGTAAATGCTTCTCATGTTTGGAAAGATGTTTGACGCGTGTTGCTTTTTCAAATGCACATTATAAGTGACTCAAACTCACAGTGCTTTCAGATGGAGCAGCGTTTACAGCGTTTACATCACTGACAAGCTGCGCAGAAAACATAATAGCAGCTTTTGCGATTTCATAATTGCGATAAGCCAAATCGGTTTAAGTGCGATTACATGGAAAACTGCGATTAATCATGAAGCCCTAGTGTCTTATTAAATAACTTTGCATCAAACAGATTCATTTTTGACTGTAAACCATTTCAGGCATTGGTTACTTAGTCAAAAGTTGAGAAAAGGCAAAACTCTCTTGCACCATTTTACCATCATTGACAGTGAATCAATCATCAGAAAAAAAGGAAATTCTAAATAGTAATGATTAATACTTACAGGCGTCTCTTGAGTTCAAACTTCAACCTGTTGGAATAAAAACATCATGAATAAAATTATAAAAAATCATTAGGTCATACAGGATCATTATTCAGTACAAGCACCAACAGCACAAAGTCATAAACTGACACCAAAATCTAAATAACATGATCTCCATAAAGACAAAAGAAACTAAACACGAACAACATCATTATAAACAATCCTCTATATCTCAGAGGAAATCTGAATAATAATGAAAAACGTTAATAATGATCAAAGTGTCCTGTGTTGCTCACTGTATATTTTGTCTGAGTTATGTGACTTAATAAAGTGACCCAGAGGGCCCTGCCCGGCCACCACTGTGCCCCCCTCACCTCTGGTCGTCTCCACCCAGCCCTGATGTTAGTTTGTGAGGCAGTACTGCCCCTGGACAATCTCCCACTCAGAAGTACGAGATGGAGAGTGGATGGGCGTAGGCTGTCAAATTGTTTTCATTTCGGGTCGTTCTTACCAAAAATATGTTTTCGTTCAGGTTCCAGAGCGAAATAAGAACGGAATAGCATTTGCTTTAATGAATTATAATAATCTTTGCTACTAATCTTTAAATTGCTAAAAATCTTTGAAAATAACAATAAAAAACAGTCACTGGTGATTTTCTTTTTTCAGAAACAGGTTGCAGTTGTAACCTAAACCATATTATTTGTGTAGATATTTAACATTTTTTTAAATGGTCTATACAGAAACAGAGACAATTGACAAAATCTTGACAATCAACACATTATCTGATTTAGTTTTTACAGTGTGAGTCTAAACATTTCAGTTGTGAGGTACTTGGTCAAAGGTTGAGAAAAGGAGAAAAAAAAACAAAGAAAGTGAAACATCTCTAAAGAATCTGAACAACTGTCAGAAATATAAAGACTAACAACTGCTTTTACTGGACAAACTACAACTGACAGAAAGAGAAACACAGAAAAACATCTGACAGTCTGTTAAATCATGATCATGTGCTCATTTAGATCATTAACTGATAGTTATATGTTAGATGCTTTACTACTAGTTAGTTTTTAAACTAAAAATGTATGTTTAATTAATAATCAGCAATAAATAAATACTAATAAAAGACTGTAGGAACTGACATTCAGTTATTTTATGTTTTTTTTAATAAACCTGCCAAGCATATCAGTTTTATTCTGGAGAGCCGCTAAAATACAGTTATTCACATCATGTTCTCTCTATTCAAATATAAATGAGTGTAAATATCATCATAACTAAAAGTTAACTCTATTAAAAAAAACAAATATTTCTATTAAGTTATTGCCTCCTCAGAATGAAATGCTGGTTGTATTCCTTGTTTTTAATTCATTCAAGACGCAGTAAACGCTTATGCTAGAATGAAAGACTAGAAAGACAAAACAATCTAAACATGAACATCATTATTATTATAAACATGTGATTCACATCTGAGTGACGAATCCAGAGCAAAAAACAATAAATGAGTTTCCACACTCTTCTTCTGCTGGTAAAGAATAACACAGAAACTGAGACATTCAGAAGAAACTTCAGTGTGTCAATACATGAATCTTGAAAGAGTGGAAACACAAGACTGAAGAATGAAGACTGATCTAATACTCTTTATGCTTTTTTATGAAATATGCTTTCTTCAGATATCCTGATCTCTCGTCTGAGCAGCTGAGTGTGATTTTTGTGAGTAGGAACGTTCCTGATCATCATCATCATCATCATCCTCCTCCTCATCATCATCCTCCTCCTCCTCATCACCCCCCCCCCCCCCCCCCTCCTTCTCCTCATCATCCTCCTCCTCATCATCATCCTCATCATCATCATCATCATCCCCCTCCTCATCCTCATCATCATCATCATCCTCCTCCTCATCCTCAGGATTGCAGGAACAGGGAAACGGGCTTCAGCGGTTCGTCTCAGGTTTCAACAACATTCTCATCAATGGATCATTTCATCTTCATTGATGCTCAGGATCAGGGCCAGGATTCTCTCACAGGAATGATGATTCTCAAACACGTGTTACTCCACAAAATCACACCGAGCGTCCTTCCAGCCACAAACACCAGGACTTACACACATTTATTTCTGCAGATCAAACTTCACACAGCAATAAATGGACTTTCTTTAATTCAATCCTAAGTTTTGCCTGGTGTTGGTGTTTGCTGCTGCTCGACTGTAATTTCATTGAACTACTTTGAGTTCCCTTTCGTTGTCACTTCGAGTTACGTCGAATGGCGACGAATGGGGTTCGCTTAGAAGCCTATCCTCTTCGAACAGTAATAAAACGAGCCAATGGCAAGCAAATGCCATGGGTCTGCTGAATTTGCATAGCCTAACTCCGCCCCACAGTGTGGGTATATAAGGAAGTGAGCTGGCAACATGCAGATATGTTTTCGCTTTCGGAGCCAAGTTTATTCTTCACTCCACAAGCCATCCTGAGTATCATCTCTATATTCCTCTTCGAGACGAGTTTCCCTCCAGGTGTTGGTGTGACAGCGAGTTCCAGCGAGTTCCAGCGAGTGCACATTCCCTGCGATCTGAGCAGTGATCTGCCAGTGTGTGTGTGTTCTCTCCCTGGTCGCTTCAGCATCTGCGGGGGATCTTCCTTCTCTCTAAAAGAGCAAAGCGCGTGGCACGTCTTTTTAAAGATGCATCGCCCGTGCCCTTCTGGTTGTGGTCACTGGCTGTCTGATTTAGATGGGCACAATCGCTGTTTTGCGTGTTTGGGCTTAGAGCACGCTAAAACAGCGCTTGTGGATGACTCATGTTTTCATTGCGGAAACATGACCATCGCGACACTACGGTCGAGACTCAGTGATCTCGAAAGAGTGAGAGTCCCCTCATCCACACCCCGATCTACCCCCTCTAGTAATAGAGCTGGTACTTCGGCTGGTGGCCAGGGTGACCTGAGGGTGACGGTGTGGCAACAACAACCGACGATTCGTCCCTCGGGCCACATCCCCCTCTCAAGTGCCGCAACCCGCGAGCCGACCAGATGATGCGCTCGATCAGTCCCGGCCAACGGTCGGCGGCGGACCGAGTGCGCCGTCTGGCGCTCCTAATGACGATGCTATGTCGATCACAGCATCACAAGGTGGGCAGGAGTCCTCGGGAGATGAGGGGTCGGCTGTGCTGCCGCCTCCGGGCGCGTCAGCATTGCCCGATCCTGATCCCGAGCTGACGGCCATGCTTTCCCGGGCAGCCGCGAGCATTGGGGTTAGAGTGCAATCCACCACCCCTGCCCCGAGCGCTCGCGTCTGGACGATTGGTTTTTGGGGGCGGCCGCCGATTCACGTCGGCGTCCGACTCCAATGCCTTTCTTCCCGGATGTGCATGAGGAGGTCTCGAGGTCCTGGAAGGCACCCTTGTCTTCCCGTGATCGCTCGGCGACCTCCTCCGCCTTTCCTCCTCTCGATCAGGCGGCTGTTTACGGGTACACTGGGGTACCTATGGTTGAACGCTCTGTTGCGATGCAACTGTGTCCTCAGAGCGCTTCTTCCCGTGGTGATCCTAAGCACCCCTCCAAGGCCTGTAGGTTTTCGTCGACCCTGGTGGCGAAGACCTATAGAGCTGCGGGGCAGGCAGCCGCCTCATTGCATGCCATGGCCCACTCTGCAGGTCTACCAGGCCCAGATGCTCAGGGACATGCACGAGGGGAGGACTGACCCCAGGGCTCTTCAATGAGCTGCGTGCCGCCACTGACCTCGCTCTCCGGGCGACGAAAGTGACCGCACGCTCCCTGGGTCAGGTGATGTCCACTAGTGTGGTCCAGGAGAGACACCTCTGGCTCAACCTGGCCGATATTAGGGACGCTGAGCGGACTCGTCTGCTTGACGCCCCCATATCCCAGGCTGGCCTCTTCGGCGGAGCGGTTGAAGACTTCGCCCAACAGTTTTCAACCGCCCAGAAGCAGACTGAGGCTATCCGACATATTCTGCCCCGACGGCCCGCTGCTGCCTCCACCCAGCCGTCGGTTCAGACGCCTCAGCCTGCTCGCCGCCGAGGGGCGCCCTCCTGCGGCTCCCGCCCCTCCCGCACGGCCCCAGCAGCAGCCTTCACCCCGGGCCGCGTCGTGGAGGACGCCGCAGGCAGGCGCCTCAGCCCTCTCCAGCCCCGCTCCCCGCTAAATGCCAGGCCAAGCGGCGCTCCTGAGACGGGCTGCTCAGAGATGGCTATCAGGTTTTTCACAGGAGATGGTAGCAGGACCACTCCTTCCCCCGGTGGAGGGCCGGGGGAGAATCTTTTGTTCTCCACTCCCCGCTGCTCACCCACGGGTGGGCAGCACCCTAATGTGGTTAAAGAAAGAACTGATATCCCCATTTCTGAGCCCCCAGAAGGAATGACAGTGC
This sequence comes from Phoxinus dragarum, assembly GCA_033366665.1. Taxonomy (NCBI): domain Eukaryota; kingdom Metazoa; phylum Chordata; class Actinopteri; order Cypriniformes; family Leuciscidae; genus Phoxinus; species Phoxinus dragarum. The sequence goes on from JARPMJ010001925.1 coordinate 124,102, forward strand.
GCGCCACCCACGGGCCCCGCCGCTCTCATCCCCTTCTGTCGCCAGACCCCTGCCAGAGCACGCCCCCGTGGAACGCTGGTCCTTCTCTGGCCTCCTCTGGCAGGACGCGGCTAATGACCGTGCCCCCACACCGGGCCGCTATGCCACCCACGTCCGGGCCGGTCATTCCGCTTCGCTGCACCCCCGGGGGGACGTCTGTCGTTCGCATGACCCCCCGCTGGCACAGTCCTTTGGAGCCTGGTTAGAGCTTCCCAACCTGTCCCGCTAGCTCGCGCGAACCATCAGGCTCGGCTATGCGATTCAGTTCGCGCGGGTCTCCTCCCCGCTTCAGGGGAGTCCGCTTCACTATGGTCGGTGGCAATGCCCCTGATATGAGAGCGGAGGTCGCCACCCCCTGCTGGCGAAGGGTGCGATCGAGACCATCCCTCCAGCCGCAATGAGGTCCGGCTTCTACAGCCCCTACTTCATTGTCCCCAAGAAAACCGGTGGGTTACGGCCAATCCTGGATCTGCGCGTCTTGAACCGTTCCCTTCACAGGCTTCCGTTCAAGATGCTCACGGCCAAGCGCATTTTCGAATGTGTGCAGCCTCAGGATTGGTTTGCAGCGATCGACCTGAAGGACGCCTACTTTCATGTCTCCATTCTTCCTCGACACAGACCGTTCCTACGGTTTGCTTTCGAGGGGCAGGCATACCAGTACGCAGTTCTCCCATTCGGGCTGGCCCTGTCTCCTCGCGTCTTCACGAAGGTCGTCGAGGCAGCCCTTGTGCCGCTACGGCAACACGGGGTTCGCATCCTGAATTATCTCGACGACTGGCTAATCCTAGCTCACTCTCGGGACCAGGTTTGCGAACACAGGGACCTAGTGCTCCGGCACCTAGCTCGTCTGGGCCTTCGGGTCAACTGGGAGAAGAGCAAACTTTGCCCGGTGCAGAGGATCTCTTTTCTCGGTATGGAAATCGACTCGGTCGCCATGTGCGCGCAGCTTACGAGCGAGCGCGCGCAGTCACTGCTGACTTGCCTGAGACAAATCGAGGGCAAGAGTGCGGTTCCACTGAAACTTTTTCAGAGGCTCCTGGGGCATATGGCATCTGCAGCCGCGGTAACGCCGCTCGGATTACTTCATATGAGACCGCTTCAGCACTGGCTTCACGATCGAGTCCCGAGGTGGGCATGGCACCAGGGGCAAGCTCCGAGTACCAGTTACTCCGACCTGCCGTCAGACCTTCTCCCCGTGGACGAACCTCAGCTTTCTACGGGCCGGAGTGCCCTTAGAACGAGTTTCCAGGCATGTTGTTGTGTCAACGGATGCCTCCTCCACGGGCTGGGGTGCCATGTGCAATGGACATGCTGCCGCGGGCTCCTGGACAGGTCCCCCACCGCCTATGGCATGTCAATTGCCTCGAGTTGCTGGCAGTACGTCTCGCTCTGCACCGCTTCCGGGCGCTGCTCAAGAACCAGCACGTACTAGTCCGCTCAGACAATACCGCGACAGTAGCGTACATCAACCGACAGGGTGGTCTACGCTCCCGCCGTATGTCGCAACTCGCCCGCCACCTCCTCTTATGGAGTCAGAAGCATCTGAGGTCACTTCGAGCCATTTATATTCTGGGAGACCTGAACTGTGCAGCCGACGAGCTCTCACGGCTTCAGCCTCTTCCGGGAGAATGGAGACTCCATCCCCAGGCGGTCCAGCTGATTTGGGATCAGTTCGGGGACGCACAGGTAGACCTGTTTGCCTCCCACGACTCGTCCCACTGCGCCCAGTTTTACTCCCTGACCGAGGGCACGCTCGGCACGGACGCTCTGGCGCACAGCTGGCCCCAGGGCCTCCGCAAGTATGCGTTTCCCCCAGTGAGCCTTCTTGCATAGACCCTATGCAAGATCAGGGAGGACGAGGAGCAGGTCATAGTGGTTGCGCCCCACTGGCCCACCCCGAACATGGTTCTCTGAACTTGTACTCCTCGCGACAGCACCTCCCTGGCCAATTCCTCTGAGGAAGGACCACCTTTCTCAGGGACGGGGCACCCTTTGGCACCCTCATCCCGATCTTTGGAACCTCCACGTGTGGCTCCTGGACGGGACGAGGCAGGTTTGAGTACCCTACCACCAGCGGTGGTGGCTACCATCACTTCCGCTAGAGCATCGTCCACTAGACATGCCTACGCGTTAAAGTGGAACCTCTTCGTCTCTTGGTGCTCTTCTCACTCAGAAGACCCCAGATCATGCCCAATCAGTGTTGTGCTTTCCTTCCTGCAGGATGGGTTGGAGCGAAGGCTGTCTGCCTCCATCCTGAAAGTATATGTTGCCGCTATCGCCGCACATCACGACGCAGTTGATGGTAAGTCCGTGGGAAAGCACGACCTGGTTATCAGGTTCCTGAGAGGAGCAAGGAGACTACAGCCTCCTCGCCCTCCTCTCGTTCCCTCTTGGGACCTCTCAGTGGTACTAACTGCCCTGCAGAGTGCTCCCTTTGAGCCTCTGCAATCAGTGGAGCTTTAGTTCCTGTCAATTAAGACAGCGCTCCTGGTTGCTTTGGCCTCCATAAGAGGGTAGGGGACCTGCATGCATTTTCTGTAGACGAAGCGTGCCTGGAATTCGGGCCGGCCTTTTCTCACGTGATCCTGAGACCCCGGCCTGGATATGTGCCCAAGGTTCCCACCACTCCCTTCCGGGACCAGGTGGTGAACCTGCAAGCGCTGCCCCTGGAGGAGGCAGACCCAGCCTTGGCATTGCTCTGTCCAGTACGCGCCCTCCGCGCTTACGTAGACAGAACGCAGTGTTTCAGGACCTCAGACCAGCTCTTTGTCTGTTATGGTGGGAAGCTGAGGGGAAGGGCTCTCTCCAAGCAAAGGTTGTCCTCACTGGATAGTGGACGCCATAGCTTTGGCTTACCAGCAGCAAGGTCGACCGTGCCCCCTTGGTGTGACGGCCCACTCCACCCGGAGTGTGGCCTCCTCTTGGGCTCTAGCGCATGGCGCCTCGCTAACAGACATCTGCAGAGCTGCAGGCTGGGCGACACCCCAACACATTCGCCAGATTCTATAATCTCCGAGTGGAGCCAGTGTCCTCCCGAGTACCTGCTTCAACCAGCCGGTGCTAGGACCCGCTCAGGTGTCTTCGCTTGCTCGCCATTCCACTCCACGGACTGGATACGTGCGATATTCTCCTCAGGTGCGCCTGATAAGCCCTGAGTTCCTCCAGCGCTGTTGACGTCAACGCCAGAGTTATGCCTCCGGCAGCTTTCGCGTTGGCTAGGTGCCACCATGTGCATGGTTCCCCCGCTGGGCGACCCCCACGTGTGTATTCCACTGTAAGCCTCCTTCGAGCATGTGTCTTCCCTTGGCAAGCCAGTGGGGTTGAAATACTCCACCCTACGGGCTGAACACCCCAGTGTTTCCGTATGCACCCCCCCTCCAGGTCTTATGTGTATTCTTAAGCCCTCCCTTCGGGCAGGCACTGATTGCATATTTCCACTGTGATATGCTTCCCAGTGTACCTTGGTATTCCTGTGTTAAGTAGGAGTCCTTCGTCCGTGCTAGTCTCACGACAGGGAGCTCAGACTTACGCAGGGCACTGGAAGACAGCCGAGGTGGCGTGATTGGACTGGGAACCCCATTCGTCGTCATTCGACGTAACTCGAAGGGGACAAAGGGAACGTCTCGGTTACGGATGTAACGTTACGTCTTCCTGCCACTTCCGCTGTACCGCTGGAACAGCCTGAGTTCAGCTTGGCTCCTTCAGCGAAGAAACATATCTGCATGTTGCCGGCTCACTTCCTTATATACCCACACTGTGGGGCGGAGTTACGCTATGCAAATTCAGCAGACCCATGGCATTTGCTTGCCATTGGCTTGTTTTATTACTGTTCGAAGAGGATAGGCTTCTAAGCGAACCCCATTCGTCGTCATTCGACGTAACGTCTCCGTTCCCTACTCAGGGAACGAGGGTTACATCCGTAACCGAGACGTTTCATGTTTCAACCAAAGAGAGAAACAACAGAGTCAAGAAAGAAAATTATTAAAGAACAAATACTTACACGAACAGGACTCTTCAAGGAACTGTTGAAAAAAAAAACATGAGCCATCATTAGAACATGATTATTACAAACATGTAAGAGTCGATTCACATCTGAGTTACAATCCAGAGGAAAAAAGAGAGAAAGACAGAAAACACACTAAAGAATCTGAACAACTGTCAGAAATATAAAGACTAACAACTGCTTTTACTGGACAAACTACAACTGACAGAAAGAGAAACACAGACAAACATCTGACAGTCTGTTAAATCATGATCATGTGCTCATTTAGATCATTAACTGATAGTTATATATGTTAGATGTTTCACTATTATTTCGTTTTTAAACTAAAAATGTATGTTTAATTAATAATCAGCAATAAATAAATACTAATAAAAGACTGTAGGAACTGACATTCAGTTATTTTATGTTTTTTAATAAACCTGCCAAGCATATCAGTTTTATTCTGGAGAGCCGCTAAAATACAGTTATTCACATCATGTTCTCTCTATTCAAATATAAATGAGTGTAAATATCATCATAACTAAAAGTTAACTCTATTAAAAAAAACTGTTTCTATGCTTTCACTATTATTTTCCTCCCTGTTCTAACCTGTACTCATGACAATGTGTGAATCTTGGTATTGTCAGCACTGCTTGTGTTATTGCCTCCTCAGAATGAAATGCTGGTTGTATTCCTTGTTTTTAATTCACTTTGAATAAAAGTGTCTGCTAAATAACTGAGTAAATGTAAATGTAATGCATCTAAAGGACAGAAGCACATCAGGTCAGATAAACTGATGTAATTCAGATCCGAGGAAATGAGAATAAAGCTCAACAGTGATGCTCACTTCTCAACACGTCTTGGTTAAGTGTTTTGATTAGGCGTAACCTAATCACGTGTTTGTTAACGATATTGATTGTCAGCGGTTTGAGGTTTATGTGTGAAGTGTTTAATGTCTTATTATAAAAACTTTACATTAAATATCTTTATGTTGTACTATGGCAGGAAAACAACATTATAAAGATGATCAATCAAAATGTTTAATCAAAATATGAATTTCATGATTTTTCCCAATATTCATAAACAGGATTTGTAAACATTAGTATGTCTGTAAAGTTATTCATACATAAATAATTTGATATTGTACGTTTCAGTGTCTCTGTAAACGTAAGCAAAAGTACGTGTGGTAGAACCACTATTTACTTCAAAAAGACAAAATACTCATGAGATCATGTTGCAATTTCAGTTGAAGGAGCTTCGAAAACCTCAACATTATATTAGCCTTTGAGCTAACTCGGGTATATTTACATCTATCTGAATGTTGATTAATGTACACTGTCCCTTTGTGAATAATTATTATTTTTTTAAATGTAAAAAAAAAAAGGAAATTGGACGTGTACTGTAAATGATACGCCCCAGTTAATTGAAATTGAATCAAATCACAAGCTTGTGAATCAATATCAAATTGAATTGTGAAATGTGTGTTAATGAACCGGTTTGAGGTTTATGTTTATACCCTATTATTTATATTTCTCATAGATTAAATGAGAATTAAATTTCATTCTAGAATTAGAATGTGATTAAATCTCACCTGATTAAAAGGTGTTACCTGGCTGGATTTATTAAAGTTTTTGTCATGCGATTCATTACAGCCACAGTGTGACAATAAGCTAGAGTTGAAGTCTAAATGCAGATAAATATATTTAGTCTATATTTATTGGGAATAGGAAGTACCTTTATTTAATTACGGTAGATTAAAACACATAGGGCCCTATTTTAACGATCTGAAACGCAAGTGTCAAAGTGCAAAGCGCAAGTAACTTTGTGGGCGGATCCCGGCGCTGTTGCTATTTTCCCGGCGGGATAAATGCCTCTTGCGCCCGACGCAAATCTAAAAGGGGTTGGTCTGAAGTAGCTTCATTATTCATAGGTGGTGTGGTTTGGGCGTAACGTGAAATAAACCAATCAGAGCGTCCTCTCACATTCCCTTTAAGAGCCGGCGCGCTTGTTCCATGGCCGATTGCTATTATAACGGCGGGTTTGCCGGCGCACGCCAGGAGCGGTTCACAGCCGAGGAGACTGACGTTCTCGTCAGGGCCGTAAAACACAGAGAAGTGACATTGGGGATGATGGAGAAACCCACACAAATTAGCTTCGGTTAAACAGGCGTATAATTTGGGTAAATGTGTAGCCTAATCTAGACTTTTTTTTTTAAAATCTAGATATATCTTTTTTACATCTTCACGGACACAACAATGATTTCCCTCGTGTGTTAATATTTTTCCTTGTAATAATGTATGATTTGCAAAAATGAAAACTGCTGCGTCTGTTTATAATTATTAGAGAATCAAAGTGGATGCGCGTTAACACGCTACATTATAGCCAAGCACGCGCCCTTAAAATACCACATCACTAACGCGCAAACGCGCCACTGTCTTTAGACTGTTTTTTTCCTGGTCAGTGGCGGAGTTGTTTTCTGAAACTATAAAATAGCACCAAGGAACGTTTGCGCCGGAACACGACCCCTCTTTGCGCTGAACCGCCCCCCGCGAGCGCAAGTTCATTCCCTGATTTACCGACGTGCGTCTGTGGAGGGAAAAGTCCGCTGTGCGCGGGTGCAAAATAGGAATGATACATGCGTCGGTGTTCAAAGTCAATTGCGCTGGGTGCAAGATAGGGCCCAATGTGTGAGCCACAAAAAGACATCATTAAAAATAGAGCTGTAAATGGAGTTTCCTCACACTTGTAAAAGTTTCTGCAAGTATTTTTCCCCATTCTTTTTTTATTGAGATTTTAAACAAAATCATCATGTGTTCGAAGACATGAATCAAACCAACCAGCTCCAAGGTACACACTTTGATTTGTGCAGCTGTGTGAAGCCTTACGTCTTTAAGGAGGCAATGAAATACAGTAAATTACGTATCAGAATTAAAACTGTTATGAACATCTAATGTTTTTATGACTACAAAAACATCTTATTACAGTTTATTGCAAAATATTCATATATATCCAAATATAGAAGCTGTTTGCGAGTGATGTGCCTCATAGTGGGAAGTCGTTGCAGAGCTTCTCAAATAGTGGATATTTGTGACATGAATAAACGATATGATTATTCTTATAGGATTATTGTTTTACTGTTTGGGGACTATCTATGCTGAGCTTATTGTCATTACAGTTAGTTTATTGTCAGAAGATTGAAACGCTTTGATTAAACATGACTAATAAACACACGAATGCCTTATTCTGTGTAAGAAGCACATCATCTCACAGAAGGACGAGCTCAACTGTCGTTATGAAGTGAGTTTGGAGTAAAAGCATGTCATTAAATGTTGTCTTTTGTTGGACAAGAGGTTCATAGTAAATGCTTCTCATGTTTGGAAAGATGTTTGACGCGTGTTGCTTTTTCAAAAGCACATTATAAGTGACTCAAACTCACAGTGCTTTCAGATGGAGCAGCGTTTACATCACTGACAAGCTGCGCAGAAAACATAATAGCAGCTTTTGCGATTTCATAATTACGATAAGCCAAATCGGTTTAAGTGCGATTACATGGAAACTGCGATTAATCATGAAGCCCTAGTGTCTTATTAAATAACTTTGCATCAATCAGATTCATTTTTGACTGTAAACATTTCAGGCATTGGTTACTTAGTCAAAAGTTGAGAAAAGGCAAAACTCTCTTGCACCATTTTACCATCATTGACAGTGAATCAATCATCAGAAAAAAAGGAAATTCTAAATAGTAATGATTAATACTTACAGGCGTCTCTTGCGTTCAAACTTCAACCTGTTGGAATAAAAACATCATGAATAAAATTATAAAAAATCATTAGGTCATACAGGATCATTATTCAGTACAAGCACCAACAGCACAAAGTCATAAACTGACACCAACATCTAAATAACATGATCTCCAAAAAGACAAAAGAAACTAAACACGAACAACATCATTATAAACAATCCTCTATATTTCATAGGAAAACTGAATAATAATGAAACGTTAATAATGATCAAAGTGTCCTGTGTTGCTCACTGTATATTTTGTCTGAGTTATGTGACTTAATAAAGTGCCCCAGAGGGCCCTGCCCGGCCACCACTGTGCCCCCTCACCTCTGGTCGTCTCCACCCAGCCCTGATGTTAGTTTGTGAGGCAGTACTGCCCCTGGACAATCTCCCACTCAGAAGTACGAGATGGAGAGTGGATGGGCGTAGGCTGTCAAATTGTTTTCATTTCGGGTCGTTCTTACCAAAAATATGTTTTCGTTCAGGTTCCAGAGCGAAATAAGAACGGAATAGCATTTGCTTTAATGAATTATAATAATCTTTGCTACTAATCTTTAAATTGCTAAAAATCTTTGAAAATAACAATAAAAACCAATCGCTGGTGATTTTCTTTTTTCAGAGACAGGTTCCAGTTGTAACTAGGGCTGGGCGATATGACGATATTATCGTATATTGACGATGTCGATTATAACAGTCGTTTCTAGACGATAATCGTCGATATAAAAAAATGACATAGCCTATTTCACATAGCCCTATAGTTATACATATTTATTCACATGCAATAATATGAATGACATAATTTTTATAGGCTAGTTAGGATTAGAAATAGAAAATCGATTCTTCTTGATAGAATTCTTTAAGCGCAAGACCAAGACGAATGAACACTTCTGCATGCGCGATGTTTTCTGAGCTGCGCATCAAACAACGAGCCGCCTCTCACATAGTGCAGGGTCCATACAGACAGAATTATATCTCACAATTATCCTTAGTTCATTTATAGAATCAAATAAACATGAATAATCATCAGAAGAATTGTTGTTTCAACCACAGAAAGACGTCAGTAGGCCTACTACACACCTTTTTTCAAGTTCAAATATCCCCGTAAACACAGTCGATTTTATCTTCGGTTGAGAAAGAAAAATACTCGCTGCCACCATTAATGATGATCAAAAAACAAAGGAAAAAGAAAATAACTCCCTGAACTTTAGTAACTTTAACTAACATTTTATATGCCCGTTTTTCGGTGCTGACTGCTCTAACGGCAACATGAGTCTGTGTAACCGCAACCTTGAGAGATGCGTTCCCAGTCATACATCCTTTATCCTTACTTTCGTAATTTTGTTAAACATTTTTTTTCTGGATTTCTTGATCTTTAAATGATTTTTATTTTATTTATTTGCTATTCGTTTTTATACAATTTTGTTCTGCAGACGAAAAAAAAAACTAGCCTGTTAATTCAGAAAAGCAGAGATATAGCACAAACATGACCATTGTAATTAAAATTAAAATTACGTTATATTGCAAACGGATGAAGACATTTCGTTGATTTGAATATCTCATGCACGCGTTCGGAGTTTACAATGTTGGCAACTCCGTTATATTAGAAGCATTATACTTTCCTTTAAATAAAAATAAAATAAAATAAAAAAAGAAACTAAATAATATCCAAATATAACTTTTAATGACTTCTGTCTCGAAATAAATAAAGCTATCATTTTATTTTATTTCGTAAGCGGCTTTAGGTGACCTTAACTCAAATAAACCAAAAAGGAGGAGGGGAAAAAACGTTTTTGCTCATGCAGAACGAAAAAATTCGCTTTTAATTCCTAATTTTAGACAATTAATAAATATAGTATAGTTTAAAAACAGCGCTACATATTAGGAAATTAAACTGATCATCATTAAATCAGGCGATAGGTAGGCGTACCGCCAAAAAAGAAAGAAAGAGAAACATCGGACCTTATATGAAAAACAAATAGGCAAGACACTTGATATAACATCAACATGCATTCATCATTACAATCACCAAATTGTCTTCTGTTCAGTTCAGTTCAGTTATATTTAACATTTCTCCTCGCGAAACGAAGTCCGTTTCGAACACATGCGATACAACAGTGTGGAAATTATTACCAACACTAACATAACAGCAAAGGCAAAGCTAATGTTTTATGCTCGTTTAAGCTCAAACTAACCAAAGTAAAATCTTTAACGTTTCAATCATTCAATTAAACAAATTAAATCGCAGGCTATCATTAGATAAAGTCCAGCCAAACTCAACATGACTTTTTAACGGGGTATGTGTGTAGCGTTGTCTCCGGCGGGGCGTGTTGGGGCGGGGCTTGGGTAGACGATATTATCAGATATCGCAATATTTTTTAAGGCGATTATAAGATAAACTATTTTTTACATATCGCCCAGCCCTAGTTGTAACCTAAACATATTATTTGTGTAGATATTTTAAAAAAATATTAAATGGTCTATACAGAAACAGAGATAATTGATAAAATCTTGACAATCAACACATTATCTGATTTAGTTTTTACAGTGTGAGTCTAAACATTTCAGTTGTGAGGTACTTGGTCAAAGGTTGAGAAAAGGAAAAAAAAAACAAAGAAAGTGAAACATCTCTAAAGAATCTGAACAACTGTCAGAAATATAAAGACTAACAACTGCTTTTACTGGACAAACTACAACTGACAGAAAGAGAAACACAGACAAACATCTGACAGTCTGTTAAAACATGATCATGTGCTCATTTAGATCATAAACTGATAGTTAAACATTCAGAAGAAAATACTTCTTACAAGGATTCACATCTTCAGGAGATCAGTGTAAATACAGTATATAGGCTACATAAACTAGATTCAGAAAAACATGTGAGATATGATATTGTCAATGTTAAGTCTACAGGAATTTTTCACACAATTTGCACCCGATCACTTATAAAAGTCATAACACATCTTTCCTTAATAAACCACATGATTTCAGTAATTATGAGTATTAAAAGCTTAATACTTACAAGAGTGACTCATCATGACTGTTGGGGAAAAAAAAAAATTTGAATCATCAAAACTATTCACAGTTTTTCCTGTAACTGTATTTAGATTCACAAACAAGCCTTTCTATGTCCAGAATCAGATAGTTTGAGAGCGACTGACTATCTTGAACATGTTCAGTGAGCTTCATGCTTCAAACTGACACACAGATCAGCGTTTAGGGCTTTTCACACTTGACTAGTTACCCCTGGGTCATTCTTAACCCCAGGTAAACAGAATCCTGGGTAATCTTGCTTCTTGTTTCACACTGCTCATCATTTATACTGGGTCCTTATAAGCTGATGTTGAACACTGTACATTTCTAAACCCTAGGTTAATGTTCTTATTTGCATATTCATGGTGTCAATGTCCCTGATTGGACAAATACAGCACACAACTATTAAAACATGATCATGTGCTCATTTAGATCATTAACTGATAGTTATATATGTTAGATGTTTCACTACTAGTTAGTTAAACTAAAATGTATGTATAATTAATTGTAAATGACCACTTAGAGTTTATGTATGCTGTTGATTAAATTAAGTATGAGTTGGGTTATTGGTAAAATATTTGTATAAATGTTCATAACTTATTTAATCATTTTATTTTTTGTATGTGCTTTAACGTTGATTGTATGTGATTGACCGGAAATTCTGTGCACCTGTGATATTGAAATTTGTCCCTTTGGTGGCACCGTAGTTTGCACAAGGGAAGATGAGCTTTAAGAGGTAGCTGGTGCGGGTGAATGGTACACAGCTGGGTTTGAGCCTACATGATTTTTATTCTGAGACTTTAAAGAACTTGACGCACGTTTCATGACGGAAGAAAGGACTATTGTATTATATTGTTTGCATTCCTTGGTGAGCGCAGCGAGGTATGATATGTTTTCATTCATAAATAATTTATAAAATCGTTTGTACGTGTATGGTGTATTTTGCTGTGTAATTAATGTTTGTCCTTTAAAATGTATGTTCATGTAATGACGTTGGTAGCCGTGAAACCAAGTGTGTGAAATGTTTGTTGTATTTATGTTTTCAATGCAGTTTTCACGGTGCTAAGGTGATGATGAATTAAAACGTCATGCTGGTTTGGCGAACAAAAATAAAGAACATCCTATGCATCAGTCGAGACTCTCTTCTTTGGATCCAAGGGCTGCTACAGTGAAAACTCGACGCTACATCTGAGTCATCTGCTATGCTGCACTTCGTCTTCGTCCCGGAGGTTTCCACATAAACAAGGTCGTAAATTGACATCACGTCTAGCAGAGACTACGGATGCGGTGAGAGACTCAAAAAAAAAAAAAAAAAAAAAAACTGAACTGTTTACATGGTCATATCTCGATTGATTAAATAACAGACTCTTGTTTGTGAATGAATAACGAAATATCTGAAAGGTTACACATGAAATGTTTGATGGTTTATTTTTTTTCCCGAAACCTTGTGAAATGTGATGAAATCGTACGGTGAGCTTTACATCCCAAAAGCTGATTATAAGCCGTTCTGATTCTTATTGAGTTGAATATCTAAAGTGTTTTTTTGTATTTAATTGACATTTTGGGTAGGCCTATCTTAATATTTGAAGTGATCAGTGTTAGATTGCATCACCATTTTATAAATTCCTGAATCACTTTAATTTAGAAATACATCAATTAGTGATACAAATATGTCAGGAGAAAAGGAAAAATCCATTGATGAGAAAGATCCAAATTCTGATGAACCTTCAACAGAAGAGACGTCTAGAAGCCTAGAAGAAAGAGTATCTCGTGAACGAAAGCTTACAGAAAAGGGCAAACAAATGCGTGAAGAGGAAGCTGAAAGGCACGTAAAGGCATTTTTGAGAGCCTATGAATCTTGGAAGCATATAGCACGAGAAGTTAGAACTAAGCTTAAGAAATTCTGTTTGAAGGAGGATCTTGATCAAATGAATCAACACATTCAGAATGGATACGATTGTGTAAATCAAAATTATGAGCCACTTCAGCGCAATTCTCTTAGCACATCAGAGATCGTGCGGAAACTGGATGCTTGTAACACACTGACTACAGAAATATGTGACCTTGTGAGTAAACGGCTTGATGTAAGTCTAGTTCAAGAGACCTTTAAAGAGGAATCTGAAAAGGAAAGAGTGCGAATGATTTTAAGTCGTGATGAATATAAGTCTGTTTTTGGTGGGACAAGCACTGAAAGTGTTATTTCAGAAGAATCCATAAAATTGGGTAACCTGTCAATCATAAGCTCCAAGGCTTCTAGCAAGCGAGTAGATGCGGAAGCAGATCTCGCTGCCAAATTAGAACAAGCAAAGTCTATTGAAGAGATACAAGCTCAACAGGCCAAACTTATTAAGCTGGAAAGTGAATGGAAAACTCCATGAGTCACAAATATTGATAGAAATGAAGCAGAAACAAGCAGAAGTGGAGTTGAAGTTAGAAGAGGAGAAAA